>JAHREE010000198.1:1198914-1220192 GCA_033628505.1 Tringa tobata
GGAGAAGCGTAGGTGCCGCCCCCGCGGCTCGCCAGCCTGCCACTGTTGTCCCAGCCGCCCCTCAGCGAGGAACGGAGGAGCCGGCGTCGCCTTCCGCCGGCCGCGGCACCCACCGGGGAACACCTGAGGAAAACACAAGCCCAAAACTTACGGGCAAAGTCGGTCCGTTAAGCTCAGCGATACCTGACAGGCAAGATCCGTCCTGGAACGGTATCAGAGCAAGCCACTGGGTCGACTTCGTTATCCTAGTCTCGTTAACACCATCATTTCACTTACCGAGCAGTACTGCTGTATGAAAGGGATTTTATTTCCTGAACTTCAGTGTTATGCACTTACTTTCTACAGTGCCACAGTAGAGTGTGATTTTGACTGTTCGGGTTGCTGCTAAAACAATTCAGTCCGTTTTTTAGCTGATAGATAGGCTTTGATTTTTCTTATTAATCTCTGTGTATCTTTCATTTTAGCTTCTGGTTGGAATATTTAAGAAAGTGAAAAAGGACCAAAAGATAGCCAAAGGACAAGTACTTTTTAGATGTGCTTCTTCAACCATACCTATTATGTTTAACAAAGTTTTACTTTATACTTGAATTTAAGGGCTAAAGACTTTTTTCAGTACAAATGGAACCTGAAATACAGGAAATTTTTTTTAAGGATCATATCTCATGCTATACTTTTGCTGTCCTTGGACAGTTTCTGTTGTTTTGTTATTTGGACACAGTACTGTACATGAAATGATAATAGTACTGCGTATACTGTATCTTCAGCCCCAAAAAACTTCATGCAACAGTGTCTTTAAATATGCAGCACCACAATTTCCAGCAATGTCTATAATGCGTCATCCTCATCTGCGTAAGGAAAGGAATTTTACTTCACTGAATATAAGTAGTAGAAACAGGGGAAGTTGTTTTCTTCCTCAATATACCTTTGGGGGTATGAAGAAAATGTTTATTTAATGCTTACAGGAAAACAGTGCAGTTGAATGCAGTTTCTCATTTGGTTTGTTCTCTGTTCATTGATTCAATTATAAAGTGCAAAAGATTGATGACTGAGGATTGGGTTTGAATATGATCTGTAAGATTCATACTTGTTGGAGAGAAAGTGCGGCAGTGGCTCTTGAAAGTGAGTCAGCACCTCTCCTCTGGTCTTCTTTCAGTTACAGGTCTCCCTGAGGTCATTAAGTGCCTGGAGTGTGTTACAGTATTGCCAGAGCGTACACCTCCCCACACCCCTGGATCTGCTCTCCCAAGGGATGGACTGAGGGTGCTGGTGTTTACTCTGAGAACACTAACCCTCATCATGCTATAGCTATGGAAAACTATGCCTTAACATCATTTTTCTAAGGTGGTAGCTTAGCACTTCTGGCTTGCTAAATGGAAGTAATGACACTGGCCTTCTTCAGAATAATGATGTAGCTATGCATGGTCAATAGATGAATATTTTAGCTTTATTAAACTGCTCTGTCACGGTGCTTTCAGTACTCACTGATCGCCTTCTTTACTTTCATGGGTTCATCTCGAAGCACCTGTGAATTTGCTGACATGTTCTAGGTGGCATGAAGAAATGTTTCTTACTGAGGCTTAAGTGAGCTTTTCTTCGTTTTCTTCCTGCTTTTCATGTTCTGGCCTATTCCTTTAGGTCAGTGTTGGCTAGTTACAAAAACCTTGGTCACGTGGCTGCAGCCATGTGATGAAAAAATAAATAACCCATAAGTTCCCTCACCTGTGTTTTAAGTTGCTGATGCAGTATCTAGACAGCACAAGCTTCTGACCAAAAAATGTCCTTTTGGTTGTATGATAATATAAGTACCTTCTCTCTTTCATGCCCCTTGGCAGAAGTTAGAAGCCACTCCTGTTTGAGGAGATCATGTCTGTTTAAGTTATGTCTTCTGTGACACCTTGGGCTCCTTCTTTCAGTGTTGTACCACTCATGGTGAAAACTTACTTAATATCATCTGAATTTCCTATATTGCAGTTTATATGGTTGTCTTGTCCCATCACTGTGTCTTTCTAAGGAGGCTTCATCTTTCTATGCCCTCACATTACATAGTGGTGGACGGCAGTAAGATCACCCTGAAACCTTGTTCTCTTAAGGCTGAACAAACCCAGTTCCCTCTGTTGCTCCTCACATGTAATATCCTCCAGCCCCTGACAATCTTGTGGTCTTTCACTGGACTTAAGGATGTCAATATCTTTCATTCACTGCAAAGCCAAAAACTGGACACAGCATGGTATTTCACACAAGTTGGTGCAGAATGTATAATTTTTCGTTTTGAATGTTGATTCCTTCCATATTTTGTAGCAACAATACTAAGAAATCTCAGAATTTTAAGCTACATGTTTGCCTGACATGAGAGTATCATAGCTAGCTAAAGTAAGGTCACTTTTGAGGCAGAAAAGGTTCTCTTGTAGAATTCCAGTGCAATACTTCTTAAAACACATGAGATGGCAGCAAATACCAGAAGCGAAGTGTTGCTAGCCCAAGGCAGAGAAGCTGTTGGCAATGAGACAGATTTTGCCATGCTCCTGATGTTATTGTCTAGATTGCGCAGGTTGCTGCAATTTCTGTTATACCACATTGAGTTAGAAATCAGGACATGAGTGTTGGCTGTTCAAATGTAATCCTGGCTGAAACTTTCGGTAGCCTATATGTTTAATTAACAGTGCGCAATTTAGTGATGTTATATAAAATATGTTGTGCAGGCTACAGAGGCTAAATAACTTTTTTTGAACTATGTATCTTTTGTCAATTTTAATTCTTTTGTCATCATGCCTTCACCTTAAAACTGTTGATAGCAATATGTAAGCTTACATCTCTTAGTGTTCTGGAAATTCCTTCACCTATGGAACTTTATAGTTGTTAAACGTTTCAGTGACATGAAGTTAGGCATATTTAAACTGTGAATGAGGTACAGTAAAAACAGTAACAGTAAAAAAAGAGAGTTAGTTTACCCAGGGATATAGTCATTATTTAGCTTCCTTCCATTAATGTTGTTATATACAGATCAAAAGTGCTTTGAGTGCTCCAACTCAGACACAGGTTACTGGCTTGATGTAAAAATTTCCAGAATATCTCTGCACATCTTACAAAGGTATCCCGGTTTGGGATGGAACAGAAACAACTTTTTTTTCAGTCATTTTACTTTTCAGTAAAGTCTCTTCTAACTGACTGCACTGTCTGAAATTAAGGGTGTGTTTTTCAGACGCTGTCTGCTTCTAGCAGTGATAAGGTCTGAAGTTTGTAGTTAAAGCCCAGGAATGGTATGCAGAAAGGCTCATTATTATACTTACTGCTACAATAACCAAGGTCAGCTAACTTCGTTATGTCCCACATTGGAGGGTGAGAAACAGCAGGGTGTAGAGTTGTCACAGCTGTGGGGAGAAGCAGACAGGACAGGTGATCCAAAACTGACCCATGTGGTATTCTATTCCTTCTGCACCATGCTCAGTATAAAAGCTGAGGAATCAGAGGTGTCAGCCACTTTCTTCCATGGCCAGCGTCTGAGGAGGACTCTGTTTGTCTGCCTTTGATCCCAATCCCTGCATTCCTGACTCCAGACCCGGAATCCAGTTCCTGTCTGCTGCGGAGTCCAGTCCTGGTGCTTGCCGGTGATGTGATTGTCATCCTGGGAGCTCAATACTGGTTTTGTATATATTTGTATATATTTTATTATTATTGATACTATTATCTTTTATTTTATTATTAATATATCATTATAGCTGTTTTAGGTTTTATTTCAACCCATAAGTCTTTCTCCATTATTCTATCTCCCTTCCTCTTCTGGGAAGACGACATCTGTCATTCATTTAATGGCTAGCCCAGCCTAAGCTAAGTTGAGAATTCACATTAAGTGTTTATTTTTATTATATCTATTCTTGGCATTTTATATTAAACATAGAGGAAAGCATATTTTATTTAATATTGATCACTTCCATGGAAAACTTACCTATCCAGACAGTGTTCCTCTCACAGAATCACATGGGATTGGAAGGGACCTCTGGAAATCATCTAGTCCAACACCCCTGCCAAAGCAGGTCCACCAAGAGCAGGTTGCACAGGAATGTGTCCAGGCGGGTTTTGAATGTCTCCAGAGAAGGAGACTCCACCACCTCTCTGGGCAGCTTGTTCCAGTGCTCTGCCACCCTCAAAGTAAAGAAGGTCCTCCTCATGTTTAAGTGGAACTTCTTATAGTCAAGTTTGTGCCCATTTCCTCTTTTCCTGTCAATGGGCACCACTGAAAAAAGACTGGGCCCCGTCCTCTTGACGCTCACCCTTTAAGTATTTATAAGCATTGATCAGATCCCCCCTCAGTCTTCTCTTCTCTAGATTAAAAAGACCCAAGTCCCTCAGCCTCTCCTTGTAAGGGAGATGCTCCAGGCCCTTGATCATCTTTGTAGCCCTTTGCTGTACCCTCTCCATTAGTTCCCTACCCTTCTTGAACTGGGGAGCTGGACACAGTACTCCAGCTGTGGCCTCACCAGGGCAGAATAGAGGGGCAGGATAACCTCTCTCGACCTGCTGGTCACACACTTCCTGATGTACCTCAGGATGCCATTGGCCTTGTTGGCCACAAGGACACGTTGTCAGCCAATAGTTGGGTTTTTTTCCTCAAAAATTGCCAGCATAAAATAGAGACTGTGCCATATTGGTTAAAGGATGCTCGTGGGCTCTGCTGGGAAACAGGTTTGGAACAGTACATTGCAAGTCTACGAGAGCATCAAGTCTGAGAGGGTTAGGTTCTGGTCTCCCAGCCAGTTCAGCTCAGTTACTGAACAGCCAGAAATTTTCATTAGTATCTAAGAGCAAATGTAAAATAACATTGCATAATTGGGCATTACTAGATTTTTGTGTTCTTGCTGTCAGTTTTATGAAAAATGTAATGCTTATTTCCACTGGTACAGTACAGATGGTCAAGAATCTTGATTGTAATGTCATGTGAAAGGGATGAAAAATTAACAATACCTAATCAGGCTACCTTGTCTCCCATCTGTGTCAGTGAAGTTGTGTTTCTTTCAGTACAGCGAGTTGTCTGACCTATTTTAAATAGTGTTCTCGGTCAAATTTTTCACAATATCTGTCCATTTTCTCTGCAGCATCCATGTGACTTCACTGAGCTTTAAGAGTTTTATATGCATAAAAGACAATCCCAGGATAATGACAAAGTGAAGATGAAAAGAATCCTCTTTTAGTGTGTTACTTCTGGGGGTTGTTTACTTATGCCTTGTTTACTACTGCCCGGTTTGCTTATTTTGTTTCGTCATTGGATTGCCAGCACGTTCTTTTGCTCTATGCAGAAACTGTGTTTTATTTCAGGACGCGGCAGGTGGCAGTCTTTACCTTCTGCTTGTTTTGTCCACAAGCAGTTAACATGTCTTTTCTCCCAGACAAAGGACTAATCCTCTTAGACTGCAACAGCAGAAAGACAGTAAGTCTTAGCTCTGTCAATAATCTAACCATAAATTTAACCTCTGTAAACTGTCCACTGGATCCATCCAGACTCTGACAAAACAAGTGGCATTTAACCATCACTGTCCTTTTTTGCAGTTGTCTGATTTGAGGGCTGAACTGAGAAAAATTAATAAAGCTCTCATCCAGAAATGCGTTTTATCTTTTTTAACTGAGCAAGTGAATGAGGGAGGTTTTTTCATTGTTGCCTTGAAGAGTGTTTCTCTGACCAAGAAAGGTAATGGAGAAGCTGAGAGGAAACGGTGGAAACTAACTGGGCAAGTACTGACTGCAGGATACCATGAAAGAGCTGAAAGTCTGTTTTAGCCTGTGTGATTGCTGCTGTAAATGATTTGAAACCACAAAGATAAATTGATTTGGATGAACTATGGTATTTTTTCCAAAAGGAGTGCTGAAATGAACATTTTGGCAACTTTCCCAAATCAAAAAAAGGCACCTGTTGGCCTGATTCAGGGAACAGTCAGCAAACTTAGCTTTTTTGAGTTGAAAAAGCCCAAAATGTGATAGGCCTGGATGCTGTCACAAGTTGACTAACAAGAAAAAGCAGCCTGAAGGAAAGTGTAGTGCTCTCATGATTATAGATGGAAATTTAGAAAGCATCCCTAAAAAAAAAAAAAAAAGAGCATTGCTCCCATCACTTGCATTGTTTATTCTAGCATCTTTTGTTTTTTAAACCCCTTTATATGGTAATAATGGCAGTACCTGAAATAACCTTACCTTCAGTTCACTGCACAGAACAAGTACAATGGAAAAAAATTAGCCAAGTGTATACAGCCGAAAGCATTGCCTTAGAATACTATTTTCTAATATTTGCTCTGGATTTAAAATTCTTGATGAACTGGAAATTAAATGCAATTTGTACTAGCCAGGAGTTGCCACACTTCTAACTGTTCACTTAAGTTCTAAATTATAATATCCTATGGGGAGACATAAATGGTTAGCATTTGTAGAAGAAAGGAATACAAAGCCAGAAATCGCATTTTTGCTTTTGAGATCTTGTTTCAAACATAAAATAATTTGGTTTCAATAGTAGAATTTGTAGCTAATTTCAGTTTATGTATACAGAATCCTTTAGTAAATAAGTTGTGATTTGTAAGTAGTCAGAATTAACATTAAATGGTTAAATATTCTTAAATTTGAAGCTTTAAAGATTGGTCATTTTCAGAGTTAATGTAATTAAATACTGAAATAATTTTTACTGGATTTTAATGTGATACTCTGTAATTTTATTGCTTTATTTTCAGTTTAGAAGGCTACACAATTCTTTACACGGATTTTTTTTTTAAATTTTTCATTTTATTTTAATGAAATTCACAGCTCTGAGAAGCAGAATACTGTGAATTCAGAACCCTTGAAGATCTTGGAAACTATCAAACAAGCAGCTTTTGAAAATTAATATGGTCTTGGTCTCACATGTGATTTTATGTAGCATTTGTTGTCCTTAGTCTCAGCTATCCGTCTCGTTAGTAGTGCTATAATAGTATCTACAACTTCACAGTACCTGAAGAAATAAAAAAAAATTCTTACTGACTTCACCTGACACTTAACTGAATGTTTAGATTGTTTTTTCTATCCATAAAACAATGAAGAATAGCATTTGCTGTACTGGAATTAAACAAGGATTAAATTAGTAAAGTTTCTGATGTGCAGAGTATTGCACATCAGAATGTATACACATAAATGTGGTACCTTTTGACTTCATTAAAAATGCACAAAGTGACTTTGTTAAATGGAAAGGACTAAAATCAGTCATGGAATAAATAATAGTTACAGGCTGATACATATGATTTACAAGTTATGAAGGGAAATGCATCCAGTAAGAGGGTACATTGTGAATACTGTTTTTTAAAAAGTATATGAACAATCCTGAAAAAATCTGTTTCTGTTCTTTCTGTTCTCAGACCATTTTAAAAATTTAGCTTCTTATATAAATTGATTTTTATCATTCTATTTCTGTATACCCTTTCCATATCTTATTTTCAGTCACATTACTCTTCATTCCCATGTGAACTCCCAATTCTGGTAAGAGGTTTTGAACCCTCATGTGCCAATTTAGTACCAGAATAGAACAGGTTTCTGCAATGACACTAAGTGAGGCTCGGGGTTTTTTTTTTGTTGTTTTCCTGGCCACCACACAGTGGTGGAATAGATATACTAATCTGCTGGATGTTGATACAACATGTATCAACATATAACATATATTTCTAAAGAGCAAGTTCTTTATTTTTATTCTGCCTGTTTTTTCAGACATAAAGGGACTTTCAAACATCTGTGCAGGGTAATGATGACATTTTAAGAGACAGTAGTCCAAGGTTTTTAACTCGAATGACATCAGTGACAGCTCCAACCCAGGGGTCATCCAAGGAAAGATAATAAAGTGCCAGAAGTTCCACAAAACTGAAAGTCTTTCATCAGCTTAATTCTCTTGCGCTTCTACCTTTTCAGTCGAATGTGCAAAATGTGGCAGGGTGCCAGTTGAGCTCTAAATTCCTATTTGATGCTCAGTGAGATATATTCAAAGCAGAGGGCAGTCCTTCTGTTATGGATATAAATAAAAATCCTGGCAAAATGTTGTATTACATCTGGAATTGCCCTCTGAGAAGAGATTTTGAAAAGAGGAAGTTCTAAGCCCAATATCTGGCCATTCTCTCTGCAGCACCCATGTGACTTCACTAAGCTCTGAGAGTTTTATGTGCATAAAAGACTATCCCAGGATAAGGACAATGTGAAAATGAATGTTCAAACAAAAAGTAGGAATGTGGGGGTTTTTTTTAGGTTTGGGACAAACCCATTTTATTGGGGCTTGCACAGCTGACATAGCTTCTAATTTTTTTAACTGGATCAAAATCGGAGGACATCATAGAATTAATTATAGGACCAGAATCTCAAATTAGAACTTCAGTTAAAATGAATAAGCCAGCTGGCTATGGTGGTCTTTGAGAATGCACACTGCTAAATTAGTGTTACTGTGCTCATACCTTTTATTTGATTTTTAAAAGAAGCAAATTCATCATTTGATCTCAGAGCCTATTGCTACAAGCAGTGTTCTGTTCCAGCTGAGGCCCAGCTAACATGCCTTTTGTTCTTTTTTCTTTGTGTCCCTTTTATCACTTCACTGTGCTCTTCCATGTGTTGCAAAGTACAGATGGCGAAACGCTTTGGGTCACACAATGTTGTCTGTTAATTCTTTTGTGAGCTGCAACGCCAGCTAACCCCCATTTTTAAATTTCTGATGTGTTCTGTGCAATCACTTTCTTTTGGTTTAATCATTATGCCTGAATATAAAGAGTGGTTCTTAACAGCTAAAAGTCAAAGGCATTGAGCCAAACTGTTCTTCCCCAGACATCCATGCAATTAATTGGCTTCACTCACACTAAAAAGAATAGGAAGAAAGGAAAAATTTACCCACCATTTTACACAGTGATAAAGTCCTCACAAATACGACAAAGAAAGTTACATCAGATGCCTACAGCATGTACAGAAGAGTGCATGCTCCAAATAGATGCTCAAATGCAGTTGATGGGATATTTAATATAACCAAAAAGGGGGAGGGAACAGTGAGTGATAGAGAAGCCAACAATGTTAGTAGGGATGGCAGATGTAGGAAATAGTATATGGTATTGCAGTAAACATTCTAAAGTACTCTTAGCCCAAGACTGTCAGTATGAAGAGTATTAACCAGTGGGAAGAAGATGAGGAGGGAACTGTGCACCTAAATTAATTGTGGCACTGGTGTAGTCATCAGATTAAAATATAATGGTAAGACTGCTGAGACACACATGCAGGTCCTGATGTTGGGATGCACCCAAATACTCTGCTTTCCAAAATCTGCCTTGATAATGACATGTGACATTCTATGCATTCCAAAGGCAGGACCAAACAGAAGCTGAGCCTTTTCACAGTGTGAAGTGTAATCTTTTGCTATCTGCTACTAAATGTGGTGGGCAGTGAGTGGCGTTTTTGTTGAATACAGGGTGTTTCTCCTAACACAATTTAGGTCGATCCAACAGCATGCTTCTACCAAGATGAGATCACATTTCTTTTACGCTTACATCACTTGTGTTGCATCGGCTCTGGAGCTTACTAGACCCTCCATTTGAGCAGACTCAGCTTATTAATCAAGTGATTAAAAAAAAATAGTAATTTTCAGATAGGTTAGGAGGCTGAATCAGTATATAGAAAGGGCCCTTCAGTGCAGAGATGTTACAAAAGCACTAGGCACCTGGTATGAAAAGTATGTGAGATCTCTCATTTTCAATAGTGATCAGTGCAAGCCATCACTAATTATGTGGTTCTTATTGTCCATTGGTTCTCATTGCACATCCTTTTATTAGTACTTTTTTTTGCCTCTTAAACTCTTTTTACGAAGTTTAAAAATAAACTTAGAAATAGCATTTCTCTGAATCATTTCTCTTCAAATTAGAGGAGTTAAACTGTCTGAACAATATAAGTGATACTGTTAAGAAATCTGATTAATGAAAAGAGTTTCACACCCTACCAACCACAACTGGATAAAAGGAAGTTAAGTCCTTTCATACTTGCAGGCTGTGCTTCTCTGCTTTCCAGTTTAAAAGGCACTCTGGGAATTCCTACATTCTTCAGGAAAAGTACTGCTAACAGTATCCAGCTGTAGATGGAAATACCTTTTTTCTCTTCCTTTTTTGGTGTTCTTGCTAAGAGAGATGTCACATGAATACACATTCAATTTATACAGAAATTATATGAGCTGCTGTGAGCTTCCCATCTTCCCTAATGTCCTTCAACTCCAGCATTCTTAGCCTCTCTGACAAATTGCTGTAAACACTCCTACGCAGTAACAGGTTACTGTGCCCTGCAACATCGCTGCTTATTCCCAGTTGCATCCACGCAAAGAACTTGGTAAGCCAGGAAAAAAAAAATAAAAAAAGGAAGACAATCTTACAAACAGATGGGACACTGACAAGGCACTTGTAAGATTGAGTATACTCTGTAAAATCACATGAGACTTAATTGAATTATTACAGAACTTTGCCCCAGCATTGCCAGAAGGGAATGCATTCCCCTACTGCAAGGTAGAATGAAACACAGGTTAAGTCTGCAAGCTATGGCAACCAGCTGTCATGAGTGTCACTATTGGACACTCATCAGATTTATAGTAGTCATCAAACTGCACTAATTGGCAGTGTAAGAGCGAACAGCAAGACGTGGTTTCCGGCTTATGAATCTTTGAAACAGCCTACTCCAATGTGTTGGCATGAACCTGCCTTATATATTTCTCTTCCTTTTGGAGTAGGAGGAACACTGCAAAAGAAAAAAATCTTGAATGACTGTTACTGTTTTCATATATCTTGTAAGTAAGTGTTTTCAGGTTAATAATTTACAGATGGTTTTACAAAGAATGAAATCCAAGTGACTGGGGACCTGACTGTGGCAAAATAAACACTCCTATACAATAAAGTTCGCTTTCTCTACTCCAGCCAAAACTATTGAAAGACTCTTCAGGCATTTTAGGTTACTACTCTGTAGAGGTTTTTTAGTAAATGGAAATCCTAAGAGATGAGGATTCTTTTCCTAAGATCTGAAGAGATGGAAAAAAGAAAAGGGAAGGTAAAGTTTCCTCTTTTTTAACAACAGTGAGGTATGCAGTGCTAGAAATAAGACTATTCATGTCTTATCAACAAATAACTTACAGTTAACTTCATAAAAATTTGTAATGTTGGATTATTCATCAGTACAATATTATGGTACAGTAAGTACACTAACACTAGTTTTCCAAAATAATAGAGTACTAGTGAAATCTAATACCACAAGTAGCAGAAAAAGAAGATAGTGAGAAGAAGGTGATAGTAATCATAACTAGACTTGCTAGGTGTTGCTTATTATATGAGGGTTTTTATAAAAGGAAAGATTATTTCTGTAGAGACCCATTCATGCCTATGGTTTTGAAGAAAAGGAAGTGGCTTAATCAGTGTCATTACTTTGATAAACAGAATTAGAATATAAAATTGGGAGCTACTAAGTAGTTTACATATAAAGATGTATAAAAACAGAAAATGAAATGTAAATAAAGAGTACACTGTGGTGCTTAGTGAGGTCTCAGACTGGTGTTTCTGCTTATGAGAAGGAAGAAAGAATATAAATGTGCATAAGCAAAGGAAATAACAGAGCAAGGGGAATGCTGCTCTAAAAGACAACTGAAGAAAACAAAAGGGAAATGGAGACAGCAGAGCAGAACCAAGAAACCAAAAGAAGCAGAAAAAGGAGAGATCTAAAGGAAAAAAAATTAAAGAACTAAGACAAGGATAATTATAATTTGTAGAAGACAGAGTCTCTGAAATGCACTAATACATTGATTTTTCCCCTCAAAGGCGAGTTTCTGAAATAATCTGATTTCTAGGATTCTGCCTGCTGCCTGCCATGGGGTGTAGCTGCTGGTTGCAAGCCTGAACAGAGTTTGGAGGATGGAGCACTAATCTCCTATTCCTGCACAAAAGCACTAATTATAGGAAAAGGTTGCCAATACAGCAAGTACATTTCTTCCATTTGGCAGAGTTCATGCCAGAAGGAAGAAGGATTTGAAATTTTTTTTCAGTGTCCTTTGTTGTCCTGGGTAGAAATTTACACATATTAGATCCCTTTCTTGCTTACTTGATTTCTTCACCTCCTCCCAGTATCTGTTTATAGCTCATGGCAAGCAACTAACTTCAAAGTATGATCAAGTCCATTTCATAGGTACATATATCTTACCAAAAGTTATGATCACTGGTAGAAGAAAATGCCACCCTTAAGAAAAAATTGAAGATTTGATCTTGCATACTTAGACAACTATATAGTCTGGTACAATCTCTCTTCAGCTGTGAGAAGCTGGAGATACTTTTGTTTCATTGGGCTCTAGCACCAATCCTTGGGCTGCTTAACTGATCTAGAGGGCTAAAGAGAGGCAGGACAATGTAACTATGTCCATTACAGAAGGATATAAAGGTATAAAAGCATGGGAAACAAGCTGCACTTGGCACATGAGACCATCCTGTGAAGGGAGATACTCAGCTGCTTATTTTTTATTTGTGGGGGAAAAAAAAAGTATGCTGGTAATTATCTATGAAAAGAAAAATATTCTATTCCACATAAAGTAAAAAGCAGTGGTAGTGTGTACTGTACTTTAATTAATAAGGGAGTGAAATGACGGTTAAAGTAGAATATGAGTTATTGGAAAAAATGTATGAGCTATGGAAGATAGGATGGTAATGATTTCGTTTACAGATATTTTTGTGGAGTAGAAAGGTAAAAGAAAGGCACTTCACTAATAAATAGAAATATTTGTATCCCCTACTAACTACCAATTCTGTATCTATTTAACTGAAAATTAGGGTCATTCAACAGTCCTGGATAAATGAAAAGTACAAAATATTGGCCACATTTCAGAACAAAATTGACCAAGTTTGAAAGACAGTCAGCATTAAAATAGTGCTTTTCATTGGTTTTAGTTCTAAAAACAGCTATGAAACAACTGCTTCTCACACTGTTTATTGTTATTTTTAAAACTGGCATCATATCCATTACAGCTCTGTGAACTATTTGTATGTATCTCTAAATCAATGCAAAGTGACGTTCAGATTTAACGTTCTGTTCTTTCACAAGACCAAGCACACTCCAGTAGTATTTACTTACCAGGGAAGCTGGCAGATTCTCTCCCACCACAAGCCCTCCCCTGCTCAGTCCCAATGGCCTTTCTATGGCCCTTTAGCTCCCTGAAGCCCTCTAAAACTGGCAAAAAGGAACAGGGAGATAGATTGGAAGGCGAGGATCATGAAGAGGGTTAGGATATATTCAACCCTTAACAAGCGTACAGGAAGTAGTTCACAAAGCAACAGCGTTCTGCTTCTAAATCCGCCGTCAAAACAAGGTCGACAAGGTCTGCAGGGCAGAGGAGCATGTAGTAAAATACAACTGTATCATTGCAGGGGAAAGGGATGGGGGTCAAGACACGGACTCAGGGGGATGTGGATGGGGATGGACACAAGGGAGGTTAGATTTTACATTAACTTTTTAATTCTTGCTAGAGTTTTGCGTTAAATTCTCCGTTAAGTACAACCGTATGATTGACAGTATGTTGGACTCTGTTGGGTCTTTCTTAGGTAAACAGATTATGAAGAATCCCATTCATGAGAACTGAAAAAAGAAATACGAGTTTTACATAATTTACTAGACAATAATTTCTTTCATATTTTATAGGGCAGCAAATAAATTTATGCAATGGGCCTAAGGTAGCCACAGGGAGAGTTTTAAGATGTTTTGTGTTCTTATCAGGGTATATCTGCACTGACTTCTGAACAGGACTAAAACCTCAGACACATAAAATAATTTTAGAAGGAAACAGAATTCTTAAAACTGTAATTCTCAGGTTTTTTTAGTTAAACACACTGCTGTGAAGTCTTCATTTTTCACTGGACAACAATCTATTTCCTTGAAAATTTAATTGTTCTGTTCATACACTTTACTATTCATATATGCCTTCATAGATCAATTACTCTTACTTTGCAGATCATTATACTGCTTTAAAGAGTCTTAGCTCCGTGCAATTATTTCAGGTCTCTTCAGCTATTGTCCGCTTCATTTCTTCTATGATTTTCTGCTTAGTAATAGCTGAAATTTTCAGGATAGTTTATAAACAAAAGTTCTTTGAGAAATATGGCATGTATTACTTGGTATTGGTCAGAAATTTAAAATGGCAGGTAATAATTTTTCGGGTTCTGCTATCTGCCTCTTAATAATGGGTGGCCTGAGCTTAATTCTTTTGTTATTTCATGTATGACTAAAGGAGTTAATACAATGAGATATCACCAGGGAGGCAGAGGGAATCTATTTTTTGTGTTTCATTGCTGCTATTGCATTTTATTACTTTAAGAGCTTCTGAGTACTAAGTCCGATTTAACAGTGCATATTGCTTACCTTGATTAAAAATTGCTTAGGCAAGAAGGTACAGACTGTATTAGCCAATGCTTCTTGCCCAGTATTTTCCCTATGAATAAGCCTAGATTGTTTCTTTGAAAAGGTACGTTTCTGTCTTTTAATCCTAGATTTGAAGTCGATCAGAAGAGGGCAAGCGTTCTGTTGAAGCAGTAAGGAGGATCATGGGTTTTTATGTTTCTCGAAGCTCCTTGTACTTAGGAGGTTACCGTGGTGGCACATTGATTTAAAAAGCAATTGTCATTCAGATAAGAAAGTGCAATTGTGCTCTTTCCCTCTGCAAAATTTTCAGAGACCCCATTTCTGGTTTATGGTAACCTTGATCAAGTGAAAAATTGAGATGCGTTGATCCTTTTATTTCAGCTTTTTAAAAAGATTGCCAAAGACAGAGTTGCATAATGCCATTTTGCAACTGGTAAACGTAAGCACAGAGAAGATACATTTTAAATATTTGCACTTAGGCAGGATAATGTATTAGCACTGTTAGAAGATGGTGATATCTAACATTCTCAACACTACAATAAATTAACAAACTGCTCTTAGTTACCTCAGTGTCCACTGGAAAATCAAGATACACATTTCAGATTAGTCCATGGATAACAGGTATAGTGTTCTATAAGAGCAGGTGTAATATGAAACTATATAATTTTCAGATTCTAGTTCTATGGAAATTCTAACTTCCTCTTGTTTCTGTTCATTGCTACTAGTTAACATTTTGCCGTGTCATTCTTTGAAGGAATAGCTGGAACGAGAAAATTTATGAGATAATGGGTCTTTTCCGTGTCATTATGTTAAAATACAGCAAAGGAATTATCGGTGGCATCCAAGATTCCTCAGCTTCCCCCGTCATCGAGTGTTGCCATGCTATTCCATGTGATTTTACTTATGGATTATGACCTATCTGCTGTATTTTACATCCAAACAAAGTGAAACACGGGAAATCATGAAATGAAGATTTAGGTTTTCCTTTGCAGGTTTAATCTAGTCTCTAGATATTTGCATTAGAATATATTGTTAGGTTATTGAAAGTCACTGTTGTCTCCCTAGGGCACATGCCTTATTTAGCAAATAGGTAGTTATTTGATTATTTTTTGATTATTTTTTTCCTCAGCGCTACAGTTACTATTATTCCTAACTCCCCTCAGCCTTTTTCTCTTATTCTTCACCACTGCTCAGTCCTGTCTCCATCTCTACTCTCACCAGTTGCTTATTCCATCACTCTCCTTCCACTTAAATCACACTGACAGTGACTGGCATTTCCTGTTGACTGTGGCCTATAAAGAAGATATCACAAGCTGCATTTTTCAGCTTGCAGCTGCAGTCTGCCTTTCCTGTTGCTCCCCGAAGTCTGAGCATTGTTCCTTCCCTGCCTGCATCAGGAATCTTCCTCACCATACAGCACAAAATAACGAATTTCTGAATTAGTTGAGGGTCATTATCATGTTAAAGAGTCTCCTGTTAGCAGGTGAAATATGTTAATGCAGCACTGGGCCAACATTATTGCATGGCTCTTTGGCCAGCGCTGCAGAACCGTGGCTGTACAAATCACGTGCAATCCCTGTGAGCTTCAGAGAGCAAAAGTGAATGCTAAGTCATGGTCAGATCATGCCACCCCAAGGTAAAACAAGCTTACTGTAGCTGCAATGTTTACAGCAGGTATGGCTGAGTCCTAAGAAGCCTCTGGAAAGTGTATGGGAACTGATCTATTTAAAGTCTTATATTTTAGCCATGCTTGCTAGTTTACTTTCCTTTTTTTTTTTTTTTTTTTAACAGAAGCAGCAAAAAGATACCTAATACTAGAGCTAGGCCATTGCAACATTTCAAGCTTTTTCTAAGTTATATGTTAACTAAGTCATTATGTAACATTAAAGTATTTATTCAGTTTTGATTTTGGAGCCAGATTCTTCAGTGCTGATTCAGTCTTGGTCTATGTTTCAGAACTTACATGGCTGTGTTCATTAGGACTTTGTAAAATATCAGATACTCTAATTGATCCCAAATGTTCCAGTTCCATTTCTTTCAATCCATTATCCTGGTTGTGCAGTCCTGCTTCCTACTTTGTACTGACTGTGATATTCCTCTTCTGTGATCCTTTAGCAGTCCAGCTAAGTTTATTCAGGCAACAAAAGCATTCCCCTTTTTAGGCTGGACTTGGTATAATGAAATCTTAGATTGATTCAATCAGAAAATTAAGCTTCATCTGCAGGTATGTGGGCTAATCTGTGTATATGTAGGTATAGTCAGGCTAGGATCAAACCGAATGCCATAACTGATTACAGGCCACCTACCACCTGATAGAAAGTCTGTTTTGATGGAGTTGCTTATTTCATTTGCAGAACTGGTTTAAGCAATCTCTTAAAACCATAAATCATTACAGCATCACAGTTTAAGCAGATGAGGACTCAGAAACTCCCTTAGAAGCTTTTCAGTGTAAGGAACTACAGGTTTCCTTCTTCACAAATCTTTTGTTTTGAGCTGCAAAGGGGAAACAGGCATGCCCTTATTCAAGTTTCAGTGATTTATAAAGAGGACTTCATAAACCTTTACCTCAAACAGAGCAGAGGAAAATGGCTTTGTGATTGAAGTGCTTTTGCTAGTGGATCTTGTTCAAACTCTGAAAAGACAAAAGCACTGAAAGATGAGGAGGAGGTGGGAGAACTGAAAATCCAGACAGACAGCTGGAATCTGAGATCTTTTTTTCAAAAGAAAAGTTACGTTTTTGCTGAAGCTGTCACCTCAGCAGTTTGTATTGGTGTACTATCTGAAGAATGATCAAAGGTTATAATCCTTTTTTTAATGTAAAAATAACAAAATAAACTCCCATGCATATGCAAAAGTGAGTCTTCTGAAAAATAACCTTTTAGGTTTCCCGAATTTTCAAAATCTGCGTACTGTGTTGCATAATGCCTGTAACTTCTAGATAAGCATAAGAGAGGACAGATGTTTATTTCCCAAAGAATATCTCAGTAGCTTGTCGTCATGATACACCTGTTAGGGTCAGCAGTATACCGTTCTCTCTGTGCCAGAGAGAACTTTTTTATTGCCTAATAAAACTAGATTGCGTAAGAGAAATTCTTGCAATGCAATGTCTATTACATAGGTTTTCCTAATAGATAACATCTACTGATATAAAGTATTTGAATAGGCAATGCTCTAATCATATAGTCATATTGAGTGTTTAAAAGCCAATGGACACAAGTAAATGATAAGAGGTTTAATGTATCCAGTATTAAGTAACTGAATTTGAATTCAAGGTCTATCAAGCTTACCTTTGAACCAAGTTAAAAAAGAACAAGAGAGAAAAAGAAAGGCTAAAGAGTCACCCACTCAGCAGCAAATAATTCTGACTTTGTAAGAAATACAGCGTAGATCCTCCTGGCCTTCCCCTTTGGAAGGTTTACAGAGGAGAGCGGTAGGCGTTTTTAAGGATTGACAGCAGATTTTAACAAATACTTCTGCTAGAAATGGCAGTGATAACAAGGAAAACAAAAACCCCACATATTTAATTGCAATGCTACAGTTTTCAGGAAGGAGGGGTGTTTCCCATGGAGATGTGGCAGCAGCTGCCCTGCTTGGCCGTGTGTCACAGCGATGTCTGGCAGTTCAGTTAGTCACAGCATGAGGGAGCAAGGTGGCAGATGGAGAACAAACCAGTGATGTCTGGAGTTAACTCACTTTCTCTCCTCTTGTGGACATCCCCAACTCCAAACATAAAAGGAGGTGGCACAGGGAAAAGGTTTAACTTGTGTTGAAGGGTTAAGAGACCTTTTTTTTTTGCCAGACGACCGGAACCATTCAGGAGTTTTTAAAATATTTTAAAAGCCAGTGGGCAAAGGCAGCCTAGAGTCCCTACCTAGGGGAGTAGTTGTTTCAGCTGTTACAGGAGAAAGTCAGGGCCCCAAGTGCACCTGTAGGACCTACTGGCCCTGACCAGCCTCACAGAGGGCACCCACTGTAGTAAGACCCACGGTCATGTGGGTCTTCATTTCATCTCAGCCCCAGGCACTCAGCTGTCTTGCTGGAGTGCTGGTCTCCAGACTAGTCTGGCTCTGTTGTCTGGATGCACCTCAAACCTAACACAGTAGCTAGCTTGTCTCCTTGGACGTCCATTGTGCACTAGCCCTGTCTGCTGAATGGCCTTCAGATTCAAGTGGAAATTTTGTCTCTAGTCCTGTCTCTAGTCTCATCTCCTTTTGCTCCTGCCTGGAGTCTCTGGATGGACCCTGGACCTGGCTCATCACTGGCCTGGGACTGTCAATGGATCCTACTACCAACACCTAGTTCACCCTGCTACAACCAGACACTGTGGGACCATGCCCTGCCAGGGGCAACCCTGCCTGCTTTGAAGCTACCCCTTACTCTTGGAACACTTGTTCTGAGGCCGTTGTTGCTCCCTGAACAGAGGAACTAGAGAAAACCGCAAAACAATACCTTGTACCTTAAAAACCTTCAGACACTTGCCTTCTTCAGCCATTTGCTCACACAAGATATGGGATTGGAAGGACTTTGCTCCAAGGTTAATATTGAAGGATACTTAGGTGTTCCTATCTTCCACATGTCTTTTCTTGTAAAGTCTCGGGGTTTTTTTTAACTTCTTTTCTTTCTCCTTTCTTTCCTTTCTTCACAGCCCTGTACTTTCTTCTCAGACCTCTCCATGTCATTCTCCCTTGTTAATATGATTACACTAGGAATTTATTTGATAATAAAAAGGAACCTATGTGCAAATATTTAAACATCAACAGATAAGGTAGTAGATTATATATCCATCTGCATTTGTAAATCCAAGAAACATACAGAGCCTAAGTAGTTTTACTTGCTACATTCGTTTTGAAAAAAAAAATAATTCTCCAGAAATTGTTGTACTAATATTTAATCATTATTCCTTTGGGTTATGAAATTACTTTGAAATATAGGATACAGAGTTGTAGAATACTCTGTCTGCTGTATTGACTTAGCAGATGTGGAACACAGAAGATTTTTTAAGGATTATATTTCCAACACCACAACTAAAATGAAAGGTGCACCCCGAAGATGCTGAAGGTATGAATGTGAAGGCCCAGTCCTGTTCAACATCTTCATCAATGACCTGGACGAGGGGACAGAGTGTATCCTCAACAAGTTCGCTGACGATACCAGAGTGGGAGGGCTGGCCAACACTCCAGAGGGCTGTGCTGACATCCAGCGTGACCTGGACAGGCTGGAGAGCTGGGCAGAGAAGAACCTCATGAGGTTCAACAGGGCAAATGTAAGGTCCTGCACCTGGGGAGGAAGAACCCCAGGCACCAGTCTAGGTTAGGGGTGGACCTGCTGGAAACCACTACTGAGGAGAAGGATGTGGGAGTCCTAGTGGATAGCAAACTTTCCATGAGGCAGCAATGTGCCCTTGTTGCCAAGAGGAATCCTGGGCTACAGAGGGAAGAGTGTGGCCAGCAGGTCGAGGGAAGTCATTCTCCCCCTCTACTCTGCACTGGTGAGGCCACAACTGGAATTCTGCATCCAGGTCTGGGCTCCCCAGTTCAAGAGGGACAGGGAACTACTGGAGAGAGTCCAGCACAGGGCAACCAAGACGATTAAGGGAATGGAGCACCTTCCTTACGAGGCAAGGCTCAAAGAGCTGGGGCTCTTTAGGCTGAAGAAGAGAAGACTGAGGGGAGACCTTATCTATGTTTACAAACCACCTAAAGGGTGGGTTGAAGGATGATGGAGCCGGCCTCTTTTCAGTGGTTTCCAGCGATAGGACGAGGGGCAATAGGCACAAGCTGGAACATAGGAAGTTCCACTCAAATCTGAGGAAGAACCTCTTTACGGTGAGGGTGAGAGAACATGGGAACAGGCTGCCCAGGCAGGTCATGGAGTCCCCTTCTCGGGAGATTTTCAAGACCCGCCTGGATGCCGTCCTGAGTGCTGTGCTCTAGGCAATCCTGCTTTGGTAGGGGAGTTGGACGAGATGATCTCTAGAGGGCCCTTCCAACTCTGACTATTCCGTGATTCCGTAAAAGAAAGGATTGTAAAGTGACTGCTCTTGAATAGTGAGCTGTTGTATTTATTCCACTAACAGTTTACGTGGGTTCAGTTGGCAGCTGAACAAATTTGGGGAAAAAAAGCATATTGAGAACTCCTAAATGCAGAAATCCCGGGGTACTAACTGGCTGTAGAAATACTGCAGAGTGGTATCAGTACATCTTTTAGTCCTTTCTTCCTCAGGTAGCTGTAATTGGCCAGTGTCAGAAATAAGCTATTGTTATAGGTAACACTATAGTCTGACCCAGTCTTTATGTTTTGTGATACAGTGGTACAGAAGCATATCAGCTGGAATAGACTTCCAGCTTTCATAGAATCATAGAATTGTCTAGGCTGGAAGGGACCTTTAACATCATCTAGTCCAACCATCAACCTAGCTCTGATAAAAACAAACAAACAAAAAACCACAACCCATCACTAAACCATGTCACTAAGCATCATGTCAACACGTCTTTTGAATACTCCAGGGTATTTTTCTTGGTGATAAAATGATAGGTGATAGAAGGTGAACTTTGGGTGATAGGAGGGAACTGAAGTGAATCTTAATGCAACACAATTTTCTTACTGTGATAGCTCGTAACTTAAAGCAGCAAAGAATTGTTGTTCCAACATCACCCATAATCTTTGTAGTATTAGAACTGCAACGGAGTTTTTAACTAAATCACAACTGGAATCAAGGCAGATTGCAGAATTTTTATCCTTCTTATTGTGACATTCAAATAAAGCTAAAAAATATCAGTGTTAAGAAGTACATATACCGTGTCCCTTTAATTCCAATTATGTAGGACATCCCTCTTCAGAGTTTTGTGCTTTATCTAATATAACTGACATCCATAGCGGCTACATAT
>JAHREE010000198.1:1220533-1239533 GCA_033628505.1 Tringa tobata
TTCCCTGCTGAAGGAAAGTACAGGGTAAGACCGCGATAAGCGTAGCAATGCCATCCCGGGCACTTGGGTCGTCACGGGCTTGCTCGGCAGAGCGGTTCGGCTGCTGCGTTTCTTGATCTCATGTTGGAAACTGGTAGGAAGATGCGTGTGGCAGACCAGGACTCCCCAAAAAACCCGTTTTTGGCCTGAAGTGCTACAGTGCCTTCACGTTGTCCCAAAAGCCCGATACAGAGGGAAAAGCGTGGCTAAAACTCACCCGCACAGTCTGGACTGTGGCTTCAAATGGGCTGCTGTCTTTTGTCAGCTCTCCTGTTTCTGCAGGATTTCTTTGTTGTCTTCCCACCACCGCAATAATAGCCTGCATATTCGAATAACATTCAAAACCCGTGTCTCCATGTAACGGATATAGGGTATACACTAGTGGCTAGCATTTTGAATCTGTCTGATCGAGGGAGATGGGTAAACTGCAGGAATACAAAACATCTGAGCCCACAGTTGTGGCACGACAATAATTCAGCCAAATGGCGGTAGAAAACTTGATGTGATTTGACGAGCTTTTAGGTATTAAAATTTTTTAAAGTTGGCTACCTCAGCACAAAATTTCTATCCACGTAACTGCCGTCTTGATAGGTACCTGCGAGCATCATGCTGAAAATTCCAACAGAAAGAAACACTTAAAAATGCACCTAGCTGAGCAATTCCACTGAAACTAACAAAGCTCAGTGGCCATTCAGGTGGTGGAGTCCATTACATCCGTAATAACTTTATATTTTTGTGACGATCCTTGACCTGATTTGTAGAAAATTTGATCCCTCTCTCACTGGCTTTTTTTTTCATTGCTCATCTGTGGGCTGTAATTTGAGTGTAAACTTCAGGCTGCAGCCCCGGTGAGATTCCCGGCCAGTTCAATCTGGTTGCTCTGAGATGACATCACGCCAAAGAGGCAGCACCACAATGAACAGCCAGGAAAACTAGAGCCTGAAAAGACAGATTATAGCCAGGAGGGATACAGTGTTGACTGAAAGTTTCTAGTTTGAAAATGTTTTATTAGTACAGTGGTATTTTGGTTTTTGGTAACTTCCCACCCTATTGAAATGTGGGGGGAGGGGTAGAGAAGTGGAATTTAATCACCATCTTCTGCCTGTATAACTGCTGAAAGTATTGCTTGGCATATTTTCCTAGGATTAATATACTTTAATCAAGGTAATCCCTGACTGATGAGTGTTTTTTCCCTTACCCGCAGAGAAAAGAACCTTTTAGATTATTTTATATTTGAGATCTGTAAGAGGGATTAAATTTAGATTGCCAATAATAACTACTTCTTAAAAACCTTTCTTCTGTTTTGTTTTTTTTTTTATTTATTATATGATACTTTTATGAATTTTTTTACATTGCTAAAACACACATAGAAGTGATACAGAGCAGACATTAAAATAGTTGTACTTTATTGAAAGTTTAACTGGTTATGACAACCTAAGTCAAAATCTGGTTGAAGTTTTATGTGTTCTTATGCTGATTTGCATAGCAGTTTTGAAGTGGCTGTCTCCTACATTGCTGTGCATTAGTTGATGTTCTGTTGTATGCAAGTTTTCACTGCAGCAGAATCTCATTAGCTAACAGTGTACTCAGTTCACTGGCATTTTGCTCCACTTGCTATGCTGTTCTTGTTCCCTTAGAGTAAACTTTGAAAGAATGTGACTGTGATGCAGAGTCTCACATTGCACAGCATGCAACAGTGAGTTTTCAAAAGAGATGCTTGCAGGAGGTACAGAAAACATTTTTCTGCACACTGTTGCTTTTTCTTCTGCAGCCATTGTGATGAACTAACTGTCTTCTGTAATTTAATGTGTAGATTTTTGTCACTAGTTTTCCACTGCATTGCTAACAGAAAACTCCACAACTTGTTAAAGAAAAGTTAAAAGCCTCAGCTTAAAACTTGTGCAACTCCCCATTGAACATCTTGTACCTAGGGCATGTAGCCTGAGTAAAACTTGCTTCTTAGTTAATGTACTATTAGAGACAATGCTGTCTTTCCAATCGTCAGTCTGGGATTTCTTATGTGAATATGGTGTTTTGCTTCTCTATCATATCCCTTGTATTAAAGGGAAATAACAAAATTGGGTGTCATGAGACTGTATTCTATTAAAAACGTTCTTTTTATTTGTATGAAGGCAATTCTTCTCCCACCATCCCCCAAACTCATACGTGCAGTGAGGGAAATGGGCAAAGCCATTCAAAATGGATTATTCAAATTCAGCATTTATTAAATTTCTAATACAGCAATTCCTAGTGGTTTAAATACACGTTTCTACTTTTCTGTGTAACTCCAATAAAAAAAATAATCACAGTGACTCTACAAGTTAGAGTGCAGCTGGGCAAATCAGCTGTGCTCGAGCTATTCCTTTGTATTGGGAAATGCGGTTGAGCTTGCACTGAAATCTCACTGAAGTCAGTGCTTACAGCTACAATTAGTTATGCAGTCCAAGAAAACCATGCACACACTGTAAACAGGACTTCTGGGTGAGTATTGTAGGTCTGTATGTGTGTTTTTTTTAAACTTTTCCATCTTTAGGTCTTGTCTCAGGTGTGTACATTTGATGTATATGCTTATCTTCAAATTTTTAGTAGGTGTGACAGCAGGAAAGATGGTTTTGCATTACAGATCCCTTGGTAATAAGTAGTCTAGAGGACAGAAAATCAATTGGCTCTGTGTGTGTGATAGCAGTAAAAAAAAATAATCCTCCTGTGGATGCAGCTAATATTAAAGAGCTGTTTTAAATAATATCACATATTCCACTGCTCTGAGTATAGTAGAAGGACAATCTTCTTGTTGTCCTTCCTAAACATTTTAGCAAAGCCCTACTCTTCAGTGAAAGAATCAAGCTTTATTACTTCCCTGAAGGACATAATATATTGACAGGGAAAGCCTCTAGTGTTAACTGGACATTTGTTTTGCCTGTGTATGAATGAAAAAAACATTCTGCTAAATGCTAAGCTTTGGTCCTACAAGTGTATCTATGCTAGAAATGCTTTTTCAATATTTATTAGTCTTCCTGTGTTGGTAGATTTCTTCTCATACATACATGGTCAGTGACGGAGGAGAGAAAGAACGTAACTTGTGCTAACAGGTTTCTGAAGCGAGTTGCTTCCTTTGGTATGTAATAAGATAGAAGTATCTGTGTCCCTGTTTTGACCAAAAAAAAAAAAAGCCATTTTAAAAGTGCCTGCTGCCAGGATCCCACTGACAGTGTTGTAAAACCATCTGAATATGCCACTGAAAGCCAGTAGGGCTGAAACAGCAAAATGCCTGATTTCCCGTAACAGTAAGTTGCAGTCCTTCACCTCAACCAGTTCTGGAAGGGGCACTTTTTTACAGCCAACTTTTTCTGCAGGTATAGTTCAGGGAAAATGTTATTTTGGCAGGTCACTTGTGTTCAGTCGAAATTTACCACAAGGCTAGACATCTGTTTGATACCTCACTGTGATCAGCTGGTATAACTGAGCTTTTTTCCCACTGTCACAGTAAAGTAAACTTTAACAGCTTTTCTTTAGGTATTGGAGGTGCTTTAGCACATGTGTGGCGATTGACCTATTTGAAGTAAAAGAACAGATCATCTTATATAAGAGTAATCCTCTTTTCTTTTATCCCTGCAAACCTACTGTCTGTATCAGTCGTACTTACCCCTGCAATGCTGCTATCGTATGTCCATCTTTATTTAATGGGTAGTGCATGCTACATATTTCTGGTTTTTTTGTTCAGGCTTTGAATTTACAAAAAACAAGCCTACAAACTCTGCCGTGATTTTTTTCCAAAATATTCCCAGTTACATTGTCAAATTTCAGAATTTATAAATATTTGTGAGATCTGTGTAAGAATTTAATTGGGTCTTCAGTCTAAACATTTTTAGAAGTGGTATGGCTCAGAGGCACTCCTATTGTAAGAAAGACTATTTGTATCTTCAAATTTAACTGCTCCTCATGCAGTTAAGTCTACTTTTAACTGTGATTTTGTATTTAAAATGCCACTAAACAATGAATTCTGGATGAGTTTATAATCAGCTCCTAATGTCAGTCAGATTTTTTAGAGCTGAGGTAGTCATTTCAGATTCCCTGCTGCTGGAGTCACAGAATCACAGAATATTATGGGGTTGGAAGGGACCTCTGGAGATCATCTAGTCCAACCCTTCTGCCAAAGCAGGTCCACCTAAAGCAGGCCGGATGGGAACATGTCCAGGCGGATTTTGAATGTCTCCAGAGACGGAGACCCCACCACCTCTCTGGGCAGCCTGTTCCAGTGCTCTGCCACCCTCAAAGTTAAGAAGTTTTTCCTCATGTTTAGCTGGAACTTCCTATGTTCAAGTTTGTGCCTGTTACCTCTTGTCCTGTCACTGGGCACCACTGAAAAAAGACTGGCCCCTTCCTCTTGGCAGCCATCCTTTAAGTATTTATAAACATTGATCAGATCCCCCCCATAGTCTCTTCTTCTCCATACAAAAAAGACCCAAGTCCCTCAGCCTTTCCTCCTAAGAGAGATGTTCTACTTCCCTAATCACAGTCCACACTGTATGCGTGGGATGCCTGTAGCAGGTGCAGTTGTCATCCTCCAGAGTATTGCCCCAAGTGGTGCAGGAATCTGTAAAACCACGGCTGGCACGTCGCTCCTCATATGTTGCTCCTCACAGTGCTTTTGGGCTGCTCCTCCTCTTCTCAAAGGCAACAGGCCATGGAGGTAGGACAAAGAAAGGCAGGCACGTTGCTGGCTCTCAGCCCTTGCATGCTTCCTGCTCCTAGCAGCATCCTTGGGTTGCCTCAGCCACCCAGGCGGGCTGGGGGAGTGCAGGTGGCCTGCGTGAAAGGAGAAGGTGGCAGGGCAGCTGACAGCTTTCTGTCCATCTTGTGGGGAGTTGCTGGTCAGACTCAGCACCTGGAGCAGGCGCTTTTTTTGTGCTGTCCTGCAGCATTATTACATGTCTGGGAGTGCTTTGGAACTGTTTCACTTTGATATAATCTGATTTTTTATTTTTTTTTTTTTGAAACAGAAATAAAATTGCAAAAGCAAGACAAATAAATTAATTCTTTTTCTTACATCAGCTGTTCTGAAGATCTTGCTTTCTTGGTCTCAGAAGCTAGACTTTTTTAAGACCTGACATAATGTGAGCAAAATTATGTCATGCAAATATTCTCCTCCCTTTTGTGTTGTGAGTTTGAAGTTGCATAATTCAAACTGCTCCTGCTGTCTTGATTTCTCTGTGTTTCTTTCTTTTTTGGCTACCATATTATTTTACAGGTATCTCACTAGTTCAAGGCAAATCTACTGTGCAAACTGCTAAAACACTAGCAGAAATAACATTATTATAATTTATAATCTGATCATTCACTCTGTCTTACTATTTTTGTGATATATTTTGCCTTTTCTGCCCACGGGTGTAGCAGTCATGAAGTGTCCTTGCAGAACTACTGCTGGGAACCTCAGTGAATTTTCTCCACGGTTCTAAGATAGCAGTGCTGCAAGATCAATGAACTTTATTCTGGGTACTGTCTTTGGTCATATTATCTAAAGTGTTGATGAGGGGAATAAAGATCACCTTCAGTGACTTATCTGGCAATTTTGTTTTTTGCTGAACAAGGTTCTTAAAGAATTTATAGTCTACAGACAATAAAATTAATTCAAGATAAAGACAAAACAAACAGCTGATTGTGATGGCCAAATTCCAACCATTTCTTAACAGTAGTCAGCTTTTTAAATTCTGTTTCGCTTCCCTGTTTTGGATATTGCATCTTTATTTCAGCCGTTACGGGAGAGAATTAAAAAAAAAAAGTCAGTAACTCAACACAACATCTTGCAAGCTGTGTTTTTTCAACATCATCATCAACATATATATTGAAATTTGCCAAAATCCCAGTCTTCATATGTTTTAGCTTTAAATAAATTAATAAGTATTTTCCACAATACACTGTTTCCACTGCATATACTCCAAAGTATATACCTTATACAGCAGAAAAAGTCTGTGTAATTTTCTGGGTTTGGTGATACTTCTGTTGACCATACTGGAAAACTAGCAATTTCATTTTGAATTTGAAAATTAATTTTTAAGCGTGCATAAGCTCACTCTTGTGGTTAGCTTTCTTTTGCCTTTATACTACCGTTTGGTGTTTACGGAGTGACCAATATAGTGTTAGACCTCTTTCACAAAAAATATTATGGGAATACACTGTTAAAAGCTAGGCTTCACGGAGTGGGAAACGCAGCTACCGACAGAGCCACAAGGTCCTACTCAGGTTGGTGGGGACCTGGGGAGGTCTCCAGGCCCAGCCCTTGCCCCAAGTGGGCTCAGCTATGTGCTCAGACCAGGCTGCTCAGGGCTGCACCCACTCAGAACATGAAACCCTCAAGGGTGGAGACCTAGCTTCATTGCTGGGTTGTCCTCATGGGGCATAGGCTTCTCCTTATCTCCAGACTGAGCCTCCCGTGTTTCAGCTTGTGCTCTCGCCCTCCTGCCACACGCTGCTCTGAAGAGCCTGGCTGAGCGTCCTCCATCCCCTCCTGTCAGTGCTGGGGATGCTGTTAAGTAAGAACGGTTTCACCCCCTTGCTCTCCGGTCTTTGGACCCCAACATATGTGTTACTTTCCCTCACCCTTGTCTACGTGAAGTCAGAACCATACTGGTGTAAAGCAAACACTGAATTTTTGAAAATTAAATCATCATAAATCTACGTGGACTTAGGTTTTGTCTTAGGTAAGCCAGGCTGTGCGGACAAATCAGGGGTTATTGACTTCTGTTACTCAGGACTGCAGTTCCTTATGGGCTGCCTTCCTAAAGACAGGCTGTAATGAGCTACTTGAGGGCAGTGCAGAGCGTAGGGGAAGCAGTGTGCATCCCAGGTCTCTTCAAAGAGGGGCATGCTGAACGTGGGAGACGGGTGTTTGAGCTGCACTGCTGCTGTTGCCATCGTGGCAACCAGAGGAGCAGGGCAAGGGGACTGAAGATGGAGTGGAGGGAGTGTGCCCTCCAGCGTTTCAGCACCCGTTTTAAAACTGGTAGTGTAACTGGCTTCACAGGTAGCTCGTGAAAATGTAATAATTAAAAATATATCCAGTGTTGGGATCTGTCAGTGCAGCTCTTCTCGGTGGGATGCGGATCTACTCGTAAGCTTAATTGCTACCTAAGCTGCTTACAGTCTCACTAGGCTTTTTGCTTTGTGCCTTGAATCAGCTTGGAAACTGGTCTTATTTCAGAGAACTCTAGCATAAGTTCAGGGTTTTCATGCGATAGTTGTTTGCTGTGTTTGCTGAGAAATTACTCTCCAGGCAAACAAAGGAAACGCTATCTGGCACATCGTACAGTATTAGTGGTATGTGCTTACTGCAGAAATCACGCTCTCAATGCATTTTTGTCTGTGACATCGGGCTAGCGAGCAAGTTAAATGATACCCGACTTCTGCCTTCAACTGCATTTGGAGTTAAATGAGCAAATTCATTACCTTTCTCAAAAATCGCTGATGTTTGAATTCTACAAGAGTGCAACTGCGCCCAAAACTGTCTTTCATCAAACTTGCGGTTTGCAAGTGATAGAGGAAGATCTCCGCAGTGTTAAAACTCTCACTTAAAATAAACAAACAAGTGCACCTGTCTGGAGTAAACTGCGTGGGAGGTGTATGGGGGAGCGCAGCTGCTCTCCATGCCTTAGAAACTTTGCCCTGGACATGGCTGAGTTCAAGTATAATAAACACATGACTTTTGAGTCTCCATAAAAAAATTCAGTTTACCGAAAACAAGAAATTAATCTTTATACATGATATCTAATAGTAACACTGAGTAAAAGGCAGAGGAGAAATGAACTTTGAAGTGAGAACAAGGATTGGTAAAAAAATAACTATGTGACAGTGGAAGAAATTAATTGAAAACCGAGGGTTTTTTTTTAAAAAATAATCTTTAGATAGAGAATGCAGTAGTAGCACTTTGAATGTAAAGGAAGAGGAGAGATCAGTTTTGAAATCAGAGCTAAAGTTACAATGTCATTGTTTATGGCTGCAGAAGAAATTAATTCAAAACCTAGAAAATTATTTGCCACCAGATTCCAGAGCTGTTTTGACTTGGTCTCTCTTGCTTGAGTAACGTATGGAGACAAAAAAGTTTTGAGGCATCCAGGAGCCAAGCTCTTCTGCTTTGGTGATTTGTAGCCTTATATTCCAAAGTCTGCTTTTCCAGTTGTGGTGCAGCGTGAGCAGAACTCAGTGCAACTGCCCCAGTAAAGCAGTTCCCAAGGCCAGGTTTTGGGGAAAAAAAATACCCAATCTGCTCCCCTCACCTAGGAGGACTGGTGTCCAATTCCACTCAGGTCTGTTAGGTTGGGCAGGCCTGTTTCTCTGCATAATCTTAGGCAGCCTACCGACTGTCTTCCTGCATCCTCAGGTACTAAAATATTTTTTGAGCCTTTCCCTTTGGCAGATGTTGGGTAGCACCATTCATTGGCTGCTGGGAACTGCTTGACTGAATGTGGTTTTTGCACAGCCTTCAGGACACTGAGGAGTATGTAGAAGCAGAACCAAAGACTAAACTATAGTTGGGGGGAGGAGGGAGGGAAGGAGTGCGAATGCTTTCTGTGTGAACACTTCAAAAGCATTCTGTTGTAATCTCTCCAAATTTTTTTAAAAGTTAAACTGAAATGTAGTTTCTTAAGTAAGAAACACTATGTTCACGCTTTTTTTTTTTTTTTTAAATAAACTGGTGAAGCATACTAAAATTGAATGAAAGTAACTGTTCCATTTTATCAACTATTTAGGGTAAATGCAAGAAAACAAGGTTATTTAATACTAAGAAATTACTCCTGGGTGCTTGGTGTGAGCCCAATTTGTGCAAATACGGCTTTGTGAGAAACACTAAGTCAAGTTGTAGATGGTTATGGCTTCCTCCAGTGCTGTTTCTGCAAGGTTTAGCTAATAAAGGTGCCTTCTGAGATACATTTTAATGCATGCACAAGATACCCAGAATGTACATTGCATTACCACAAAAATGGCTCCATAAGCCATTTTCCTACAGCTGTTTCTCTCGTTATTGTTTCCATGCTGATTGAATATTTGACCAGGTTATTATTTTAGTTTTACTGTTCTTGGTTTGTACTTTAGTCCGCTACTGTTTATACTTGCATCACCAATGTTGCATTTTTTTACATAGGGCTACAAGGCGTTTCAGTTAAAAACTGTTAGCATTATATGTAACTGTAGTTTTCTGACATAATTTCTTTTCAATTAGGTGAAAGTGAAATCCTTGAAACTCTATACAATATTGCAAGCAAGAACAAGATATGGAGGTCCTATATAGGCATGGGTTATTACAACTGCTCAGTGCCTCAGCCCATTGCACGGAATTTGTTGGAGAATGCAGGATGGTAATGTACATTTTCCTTTTTACATGCGTATGTATAAATTTAAGTTTGAAGTTCATTTCAGCATAGACTAATATACCCCAAAGCTATTTTTTTTACTAAGGCTTTCATATGTTTGATACTGATATATAAGTGTAGGAACTGTGGTGTTCATGCTGAAGCTGGAGAGGAAAAAGAATACTTTTGATTTTAGGAGATGGTTTTTCTCCAAAATTATTCATTGGTTGTTGTGACTTCTATTCACAGCTCCTATTTATTATGAACTAAAAGAAGAATATTTGCTTTAAGGAAGTATACAGACTTAACTCCTAAATTAAAGTAATTCTTTCCTAACTTCTGGCTAAAATTCAAGTGTCTTCCTTCTCCACTGGTGTATGCAATTTTGGGTGGAGATAGTTAAATTCTATGCAATACTCTGATTATGGTTTTCTTATGAAAGAAGAAGCCTTGAAAGTTGTAAAGGCTTTTCTTCTGGTATTTCTTTTTAGATTTTTTTTTTTTTTTGAACCAGAGACCTTCAGGAGTTTGAATGTATATCATAAAGTATGTTCTTCTCTGAAGAAATAATTCACCGGTGCCTTAAAACAGCTAGACAACAATACTAGTTAATTAATTTCTGAAGAGGCTAAGAATATTGTACTTCAATCTCATCTGATGTTGAGAAACATCTCAACTGATGTTTCAGTTTTGGGACAAATGCAGAAGAGCCTATCTGACAGATTTGAATTTGAATGTTATTGGTTTCGTTGTTGGGTTTTTTCACTTAAAGGTAAAAAGGAAACTATTTCAATGCACTGATTGATATCTTATGAACAGCATTAATCTAAATAATAATGGGGTTTTGTCTTTTGATGGACTTTATGTGACAAAGGCTCTAAAGCTTGATTATAAATATTCATTTAGTATTGACATTTTTCTAAAGAACTGTAACTCAGAAATAATGCAACAGAAAAACTAAATTTAATGTGGAGTCTCATTTCCAACAGACTGAATGCCACTTGTACCCTGCATTGTCTCGTTTCATTTTTGAAGTTTCCTTATCTCTAGTCAGTAACATCCTTAATTTTTTTGGTACTGTATTAAAATAGTAACTGTCATCTTTATTACTGAGTAATTTTTATTTTAATAAAAACAGTATTTAAAGATTAGATATATATTAAAGAAAAACCAAACACACAAAAAGAGTCAATTTAGCCAGTGTAAAGAGCCATTATTACTTAGATACTATATTTTTTGTCCTTTGGGCTGCCGTATATGGGTCTATGTATCTATAGACCTCCAGGTCTATGTATTATTAGACTTGTCTACTCTATTTGCATCTCAAACTTATGAACTGACAAAAAAAGTTGTACAGTTTGGACTCAAAGAATCTATACAGTAAATCTACATAAAGTCTTATTTGGCCTTATCCTCGTGCGCTTTTTGCAAAATACGCAATCTAAGTATTTCAGTACAGTGCCGCAAAGCGAATAATCAGTTGCTAGGGCCAAAAATAAAACCAGTTAAAAAGTGGACCAAAATGAACTGCATATTTTTAAATCCTGAAAGAGTTTATAGTGTTAATGAAGCAACTGTGAGAGTCTATCCAGAAGTCTGTTCTGGAGTGTCCAGTAAGGTCAGACTGGATGGCTAACAGCTAGACTTTCAGATGGCTGAAGTGAAGGCTGAAATGTTTGTTGGGGAGAGAGTGTCTGTGTGTGCATCCAAAAGCAACTATGCAGGGTTTATGGAAGCTGATCAAGAAATCAAACCTCTCCTTACGATTACTGAGCACGTAACACTTTCTGAGCTAACAGCCTTCACCTTGCAGCTGTGAAATGGGAAATGCTCGCAGGGAAATGCTGCCAGAGCAGGCTTATTGTTTCTGCTCCATCCTGCCTTTCTTATGTGACTTGTATTTTCTCATTGCTTGGCATTTGTTACAAATACTTCTGTATTTGTGAAAGAAACAATTTCAAAGAACACTTTGAAAGATAGAGAAGAAGCAGAGTAATTTCTGTTGAGGACCTGAAATGCTGCGGCTAAAATTCCAGTCTCCAATGTAAGGGATATGGCTTAGTTGCAGAAGGTAGAGAATAAGTGTCCCATATTTTTGATACTTGATTGCCTTGGTCTTGGTTACTGGCTGCTGTTAACACTTCCTTGTTCTTAGCAATCTGTGATTAACATTTTCATGCTAAAGTGGGGAGGGGGGGGAGCCTTTGAAGTATTTTCCATGCACTACTTAGTCGATATTACCGAAAATAAATAGCAGTCCAACGATTTTTAGAACACCTCAACTCTAAAATGCAGGCAGAAGGATTTGTTTTGGGGCATACCACCAGTTATGTGACTTTCAGCACAGACCCCTCAAATGTATGAATACCTGTCATCTGTCTGTGGGTATGGATGCGTAGTCTTTATTCTGCTATACTCCCTATTAACATATTCATTAAAGTTTTTCACACCCAGTCTGCTGAGCTCTTTTCCTGATAGCATACCAAATTAATTCTGTTCCCTGCCATGAATATAAATGAATAACTGAAGATGTGAAGAATGTTTTGTTTCCAAAATCAGCTTACATATAGGCTTCATATTAACATATATGTCAAAAGAGTATAGTATTTATTTTGGGGGCTTAAATTGATAAAAATACCTATAAGCCTTGAAAATCTAGAAGGCCTCTAAAGTTATGCTAATTCTGTATGATGGAGCATGGTGCAGAGGTCTCCAAAGTACAGCTCACTTGATTGCTTTGCCCCCAGACATTTAATATGTAAGAGTAAAGTACCTGTACCAAGGACACCTGCAGTCTTTAACATCGGTGGTGGAACTTATTAAACTTATTAGCTAGTCGCACTCAGCATGTATGCATTGCATTCTGAAAATTACTGCATACTGTTCAAAAATCTGATATAAACATTATGCAGCTGGTTTCTACTGTGGGCCGGATACAGAAAGCTGTGCAAGCAGCTACAAAGCATGCCAAGTTGGCAGTGTTTATGCTTCGAGTGGAAACTGGCACATCTCCATGCTCTATTGTAAGACTATCCACCTTTCTCAAACTCATGGGTAAGACACTGTTTTAGGAACACGCTTATAAACGCTGTTCCAAGATGCATAAAGTGGCAAGTGATTCATCTGGAACTCTATAAACTCAGTATGGTATTTGGGGATTTTACAGGCTGGATGGAACTGCTTGCAGTTGGATGGCTCCCAGTTGTAAAGCTTTACTCAAGTGTCTTTCTACACTGCAATGTTTATATATGTTCATATTTCAATTAAATACAGCTGTTTTGTTTTGTTTCAGTTTTGGCCTTAACAGTGATGTCCAGTCCATAAAAGTCAGATGATTTAAAAATTTCTTGTATTCATGACTGAACTTCAGTCTGTTTTACAGTGTTGTATGAATTATCTTTTTTTTCTGTGGCTCGTGTATGTTAGCTTTATATTCTACCAGTGGTCTGCCCTTACTTTAAGTTCATTTCGTCTTATTGAATTGTCAGGTCTCAAAAAGAATACTCTAGCTAACTGGAAATCCAAATTGATTCTAAGTCTGCCATTGCGTGAGATTAATCCTGCAGGTATCTAAAACTGCAAGAACATAATTTATAACACTATAAAGATATTATGTTGAGTATGGACACATTAACTATCCAGAGATTCAGTCAAAGTCTAGAAAAAATCACTAAGGAAGATATAAGGTGAACTGTTTTGCTAAAACTTACTATAGTAAGTTAATAATACTAAATTAAATTAGTAAATTAGTTAATAATACTAAATAATAATAAATTAGGCTTAGGCTTAGATCTTATTAATCAAGAACTAGATCATTGCATATTGCTCGATAGTGGGGTTTTCTGAGTCTTTGTGTGGAAGTGAGAGCAAACCATACTATAAAGAAACCATAGTTGTTAATCTTGCAGTTAATGTATAGTCTGTTTTGTTGCTAAACCTAGAATAAACCCAAGTATGAAAGCTTCTTCTCTTTCATAAGCCAGATCTTTTGCCGAGTGGCCCAGCTTTTGGCTCAAAGCATGCTTCCTAATTACTTCTTGCTTTGATGCCAGGTTTTCTTTTAAAACCTTCATGGGTATCTTAAAGTTGGCATTCATACAAATATTTTTGAGAGTAAGATGAGGGAAAGGGTGAAACACTAAACTAAAGCAAAGAGTTGTAAAAGCTGCAAAAACTGAAGCCACTTACTACTGAACTCCTGAAGGTCAGACACTGGCTCAAGAAAGATGCCACAAACATCTTATGGAAGGTTTCTTTTGTGTCATGACCCATCTGCCTTAATTAGCTTGGGAGCATTTGTCTGCAGAAATACTTTTGGCCAGAACAGATGCTGACTGCAGATCCTATTTTCCTCCAGTCTGATTGAACAAGAGGCAGTCTGTAGTTGTGTTCCTTGCCACAATGGTAATTCTTGCTTTTCATTTCATTGGTACTGGACTTGAATTATGTGCAGAATAGCCACTTGAATAAACCTAAGCAGAAGAGATGGGTTTTTTTGAATGAGAGACAGTTTAGTGTGGTTTGTAGAGATTGGATTTATTTAAAAGTTTATTTTCGAAAACACTTTAAAGAGTTTGCTTTTAAATTACTTTAAAAAGGTCACTTAACCTAATACGGATTCAGGCAGAAGTCAGAGTGCAGACTAAAGCCAGCTATTTCATTTGAAGAAATGGTGGAGAAGTAGAATTATTATATGAAAAGATTTAGATTCTTATTGCCAGACAACCTCCCCCCTGAAAAAAGAAAAAGTATTTAAATAAATGATGTTATATTATAAAAGGTGTCTTTGTCTGTACAACTGTTAAACTTCATGCACTGCAATTTGTGGTAGTACTGGAATCCAGGATTTCTTGTTTGAATTTTTTCCACCCTTTCCAAAATTTTTTGGTTTTACTTCAATGTTTTTTGCTACTGAAAAGCATAACATCAAAATCACAGCTTCATTACTTCTATTTTGTAGTAGAGTGTACTATGCCATGTCTGTGGGTAGGGTTAATGTTATTCAAGGGAACAATCAAATTAGTAGCTACTTAGCAGCAGTTTAAGAATAGGTTTATTTACTTATTTTAAACAATATAAAAATTTCATTTAAAAATCATTTGAGCATAAACTACAAGTGGAAATTCTTGAGGGTTTTTAATAGATTTCTGGTTAGCTGATTTGAGTGGTCGGCTTTGGAGCATTCACTAAAAAGTCTACCTCTAATTAGATAAGATAAAATCTAAGGAAAAGGACTTCTCATCAAGTAAGGAGTTTTTAATATTGCTCACATCTTAAGAAAGATGCTTTGTCTTTGAAAGCAAAGTAGAGAATTTTGGACCATATGAGCAGCTACAACTTAATGTCCTTTAGCAAAATCAGCAACCAAGTTTAATGTAAAGTATTGCTTCTCCACTAGTTATTTTTCTTTGTTTTTTTTTTCCCTACCTTTCTCATTTTGCATCACACCCTAATTAGTAATGGTTTAACAAAACAGCGTTTTCGTTGAAATGGACAATAAAGCCAGTATATTCAACTTTAACTGAAATCTCATTTCTGTTAACTGATTATTCTGGCAAGTACTAGCCAATGATTCTTGATTTTATTTTTATTCTCTTGCACTGAGTAGTATTTCTCTAATGAATTTCAATTAATCTCAATGTTTTAATTACTATTAGCCTGATTCTATAACTCTCGCAAGTTATAATGCAAAAAAAAAGACTTTAGATGAAATAAAAAGTGGAAGTAAGATTGTTAACTTTGAGGACAGAGGAGTTTCTTTTATTAAGTAAGAAAACTCGTTCTTCATGCCAAGGAGTTGGGAATAACTCTTTTTATTGGTAAGAACTGTGTGGGCAGGGGGACCACTGAAAAAACAAATCTTTATACTCCCAGATTGAAAGTTCACCTGATAAATTGAAAGTGGGTTTAACAGCTGTGGAGGAAAAAAGTAATATCACTATTGAGATGAGTAACGTTGCATGCAGCCCAGGACGTAGTCTCATTTGTGAACTATGCAGTCAAGTAAATGATGATATGTAATTTAGGAATTAAGTACATTTGTTTGGTAAAATCATCAGTATTTATCTTATTTGATATATAGCTATTGCCTTCTGTCACTGTACTGAATACTATATATGAGAAATTTGAGCAGATGTACCATTTGAATCAACAGTAAATACATTAGCTCTATAGATTTTACTTTGAGTTCACTTACCATGTCCTTCTTTCTAGCTCTTCCATTCTCCAGGACTTTTTTCCTACTCTCTTGCATTACTATTTCGTTGCTCCTCTCATCTTGTTCTGTACCACAGGTTCTGCAGCTTGTTCTTTAAATTGCTTTGTTGCTCATCTTCTATTGATTTTACCTGACTGGAGCTTCAGTCTCTTTAAAAATTATACCTTGACCCATAAGCATTTTTCAAAAGACTAGGGCTCACTGCCACCCTTTCAGGAGACAAATTTCTGTTTACTTCCATTGCTAGAAAACAAAGGCCACAAGTGTTCCCGCTTACCGCTTGTTTCAGGCCACTACTCTGAATTCAAACTGGTGTAAAGTTTGTCCCGAAGCACAGTGGAATCCAATACTCAAATTTCCAGCAGTGAGAGTCGAGTCTGATCTCTGTTCTTGCCTTTCGTGCCTGGGCCCACGCTGCTTTGTTTTTCTGGACTGTTATAATGGAGTGTTTCCCTTAGATTGTTGCCTTTTCTAAGGAGTTGCTTACATTGCCTCTACCCTTTTGTCCTCTGAATGACAACAGATGAAACAGTCTCAGTTCCCTTCACTGACATATATGGGAACTTGTCATTTCACAAGAGTATTTTTTGAGCTTGATTCTGGGAAATGCTGAGTGCCTTCCCTCCTGTAAAGAGGTGAGAACACTTGGCAAGTAAAGGTCTTCAGAAACATTATTGAAAGATAATGGCAATACCTAGATATGATTGAAGCAAGCATTCCTGTTTGCATATTGTGGCTTGACTCAATTCCCCCACACTCAGCACCTACTTTCCCTCTCCTTTCCCCAAGATGGACTCACACCTCTCTTCTAAAAGTGATTTCTCTTTTTAAAATGGAGAAACAGAATTCTTCTGTAAAAAGCCAAGTCAATACTAGAAGAGAAAATATTCTCAGGCTTCCAGGACAGTAATAAATTACAGAAATCTCAAAATAACTGTTTTCTAACAAACATTTGTGTTAGTGAATTATGCTTTACAATTTATTTTTCCTGTGACATAGTCCAGTTACATATTGGCATAATTCTGTTACATGTTTTGTTTTCCTAGACCCAAACTCAGAATTCTTTTCTTACAGGGTAACCCAGTATACTCCATACCAACCTGAGGTCTCCCAGGGCAGGCTGGAGAGCCTGCTGAACTACCAGACCATGGTGTGCGATATCACAGGAATGGATGTGGCCAATGCATCGTTGCTGGATGAAGGGACAGCTGCTGCAGAAGCCATGCAATTATGTCACAGGTACTATGTTTAAATGTAGGGTTAAATCACAGCAGGAAGGAATTTTGAAGTTTGAAAGGAGCTTAACAAGAGGAGAGGACAGACTGCACTACTTGGGTGCAAGTGCATTAACCGGCAATTATTTATGTAGGCCTGGTGCCCTGTTTACCCCCTTATTCCTCTATTTTCTTGCACTTGTTCTTCCCAAAATCACTTAGCTGTATATCTTTTCTCCTAAACATCTCATAATATGCCCTTGCAATCCCAAAATGCTCTTCTCCTGAATCCCATAATGTCTTCCCTCTGTTCCTCCCCCCCTCCCCAGGGAGGGGCAGACAGTGTACCTGTCTGGGTTAATTGATTAATTTGAGTTCCTATCTGCGTTGGGGCTTCTGTGCTCCTCTGTGCTTGTGGAGATGGTCCTCTGATGGGCTGGTACCTCCTGTGAGGGAACAGCAGGGACTGGGTGTTATTTGTTTTTTAGCACTCATGATTAAAAGGAGCTTTAAAAAGCAGTGAAGCGCATCAGTCCGAAATTGCTAAAAGTGAAAGAAAGTGTTACTGGTATATCCAAATTTACTTTCAGTGATCTGTATTGTAGGGGCATTTGAAAGGGATCTGCAAACGAAATGAAATCTGAGTGATGATCGAAAGTCACTGTAGGACTGTTTATCAGGGAGAAAGGAGGTTACACAGCAGAGACTGTGCTATAACTATTCAGTTGTTCAAAGCATCAATCTGACATAAAATGATAGAGAAAACTAGGCAATTGTGTTAGTCTTCCATTTTACTGCTTTGATGGTTCATGTTTGGTTATCCTGGGCAACACTGAAAATCTCTGTTAAAGACTACAGTTGTATTCCTTTAAAAGAGTATGTGTGTGTGGAGGCATTCCTGCAGCTTCTTCAGTTGGCTCCTTGTTCTGTTTCTTAGTCTTTTTAATTTTTGTCACGTATGAATCTCATTTGAGTGTCTGAAATGCACTTTTTTATTCTAAATGGCCCAGAACCTCCATTCAATCTTACGCTTAATTTGGTTATGGTAACCCAAAATTACAACTGCTTTTTAACTTAGAAAAGCTCACATTTATAAAACCAATTAATTCTATTTCCGTGGAAAATAATGTATTATTGATATGTAACCTTTCTTTTTTTCCTTCTCCTTTTAACAGGCACAACAAAAGAAGGAAGTTCTATGTAGATGCCCGATGCCACCCTCAAACCATAGCAGTTGTCCAAACTAGAGCAAAGTAACATTTTTCTTCACTACTTACATTGATTCATTTTCCTCTGTGTCTCTTCACCATATACCTAATATTTTTAGAATATAAGGTTATGCTTTCTTTGCAAAATAGGAGCAGAAATCTGTTAAAATTTGGCATTGCTTCTTCTTTTCCATTGAGATACAACTGCAAAGTAATTAAAGATGTTTAAAAGGAGACTAAACATCTGATAAAAAGAAAATATTTAATTTTCCTTGTGAGTTGTTTGTGGAAATACATACATTTGGTTATTGAATTCAGTCTGTCATTTTTTTTAACTAGGAAATTAATTACCCTAGATAGCAAAACTTGTCTTTTAATGAAAGCTAAATCCATTTTGAGTATACACTTTAAAGTACACATCTTCTAAAAATATGGCTCTGTTCTCAAAGTTAAACATACTAAAGCAGCAAAATGTTGATATCAAGTAGCTTATGCATCCTGTGCTTTGCTTTGCTCCATATTTCTGATGATGATATCAAGTTTAATTATTCTTCAGTACTGTATACCATGACGACACTTTCTCAATGCTTTGCACTGCAAAGCAGGTTCAACTCTCTGTATGTTAAAGAAAAAGTCATATATGAGTCCATGAAAACATCATATTAAGCATCACTCCAAGGCAAAAAGTGTTTTGAATATGCTGTCTTCTGCATGTTTTCTAGTTATACGGGTGTTATTACTGAGCTGAAATTGCCCCATGAGATGGATTTCAGTGGAAAGGATGTCAGTGGAGTATTGTTTCAGTATCCGGACACTGAAGGGAAGGTGGAAGACTTCTCTGAACTCGTTGAAAGAGCTCATCAGAATGGGGTAAATTTTATTGGTCTCATCAGATTTCAGTCTGATACATCAAACAGCCACAGTCAGAAACTGTTACATGAGCTACCATCTAAAGTATTACCCTTCAGCTCCATGCAA
>JAHREE010000198.1:1239710-1407577 GCA_033628505.1 Tringa tobata
ACGCTTGCTAGAGTAAAAATGATTTGAATATCATATAACTGGTGCACAAGCACTTGAGACAAGTAGTCTAGCTATTCAAACCTCCACGTATGTACACATATATATATTTATATATTTGTATATTTATCATATATATTGCATATTATGTAATATATATTTATAATATACCTATAGGTTTATACATATGTGTGTACATAGTTTGTCCTTTTCTTTTTGTGGCTGTTCTGAAAGTTTTCATAGTTTTAAAGTATCTTAGACTGATTCTTACCTCTCTGCTTTTAACACGTTAGGAACCCTGGAAAAGGACCTCTTAAAGGATGGCTTAGCTACAGCCCTTTCATTTACAACCTTGTTGGATGGGTTATTTTTAAATACAAACTCAACATGCTCTTACGTGACATCATTAGAAAAGCCGCTGCCTTCTCATTCAAATTAGTTTCTGGGTTATTATTCAGTTAAAACAGTTGCAATGATCTATGGCGTTTTAAGGCAAATGCCAAGTTTTGGTGTAGTATCCTCAGAAAACTCACTGTGTGCTCTCCCAGCCGTGTTTCCCAGCCATGATGTAAACAGAAATCTAGGGACTTTCATCTCGCTCTCTGTTTGATATCAAAGCTGTCCTGCCTTATGCTTTACTCTGCCTAGCACCTTTCTGTCTCTGAGGATAGATAACTAGTTTCAGGTTAGCATGCACAGAGCCCAATATCTTACATTGCTATCGTTTTAAAGTAACAGAAGCAACATCTTTGCTTGTGATTTAGAGATGCAAATGGAAAGGAGGTGTACCGACTTGCTTTGCAAACACGAGAGCAGCACATCAGGAGGGATAAAGCTACCAGCAACATCTGCACAGCACAGGTAACTTGTCATGCTTTATTTTCGGCGTTAGAAGGGAGCAAGTTAAACTGTAAGTTTGTAGTCCTAACATCACAGTTGTTTGAGTTAGCCTTACTTTTGAGAGCTCTTACTAGAAAAATGAAGAACACGGGAATATCCTGGTGTTTGTCCATTTCTTTTGAGTCCCTTGAAAAATGGAACCCTGCTTGAAAAGAGGGTGTTACTGTTTCCTTTAGCAAAGACGTTAGCCCTGAATTCCTGCAGTGTCAGGAGTCCATCTGCCCCACAGGGTGAACGCCACTGAGTAGCGCTGCGTTTGCTATGATTGAGACGGATTTCTTAATAAAACAGAAGAGAATTCTATTGATCTGAAATTGCCCACTCAAGGCAAAAAAAATAAAATATCCATTTTTAAATTCTAAAATTAGTTGTTCAAATTGTCGCAACTTACATTTTGTTTATGTGATTTGATGCAAACATACTACATTGCCAAAGAGCTATCTTTACAGGAAAATATCATGATTAAGTAATTAATTATACAAAATAGTTGTCTTCTGCGTGCCCCTACAGACCTTCAGCCAAACAAGTTCCACATTTTTTCTGCTCCTATAAATGCTTTGCTTATGCTTTTAATGTTGTGCCAGATTTTGAGGAGGGATTATTAATATTAAAATGAGCTTAATTACTTGATATTCATGTTTTATACCAATCCTAAACAATGAGTTTCCTATGAGGCTAGCTTTACTTGAGAGTCTTCAAATGTCTTTGTTGTAGTAGTCGAATTTAAGTTCATGTTAATTGCTGACACGTTTCAAAGAGCAATCAGTTCATTACAGAAATTACAGTTTCATAATGGTATTTTGCCTTTCCCACCTTTTATTGTGTAGGAAACACATAATCAAGTATAACATCAGCTGAGGATAGGTGGTTGTCCCTGGGTGCTAAAGAAACTCCACTAAACTAACATGCAGTGATCTTTGATAAATATAATTATGTCCTAAACTGTATTTGAATCCTAGGCTCTCCTGGCTAACATGGCAGCCATGTTTGGTGTGTACCATGGATCTGATGGATTAAGGCATATTGCAAGACGGGTACACAATGCTACTTTAATCTTGGCTGAAGGTGAGTATTTAATGTTTGCAGAAACTGTTCTTTCCTTACACTTTCTTAAATAAACTTATGCTGGTTTTTTGCCAGCTGATATGTGTTCTTTCAACTCTACAGAGAACATTTTAATGCAAAATTCATAGGCGAAGTTTTTATGTACTTCTGATAACGAAACGCAAGAACTAGATATCTGTGTGATCCGAGCTTGCAGACATTACTTCTGTTTCCTTGGGAAACTAACAGAAGTCCCCATAGCAAGTCCTTTAGGTGATAAAATTCAAATACTGTTTTCCACCTGCAAGCTCTGTATTTCACTTACTGGACCATCTTAGTTTACACACAGAAATCTGCACAGAGGATTAATAACATAGCAAAAATAAGTAATAAATGAGATTGAAGAAATAGAAACATTTCAGTTAAGCTGGGTGGAGTATTGTACCTACTATCATCACTGAAATCTCAAAGCTTAACAGCTGGCCAAAAGCACAGAATCTGTACCAGGAAATAATGATTGCTTCTGGACTATGTGGTCTGGTAGGGTTTTTTCACTAGCATGACTATCATTGCTGTCAGAAGGAGCTATGCAGAACTGGAATGCTGGGAAATGAGGAATGATTGCCACAATTATCCGTGCTTTATTTGCCAGCTTAGGTGGAAGACCTTTTGCTGCTATGAAAAGCACTAAGACTCTAAACTTTGTTATGGCAAGCTCCATAATGGTTAATATCCATTCGTATAGTACAATTTTTCTTTCCAGTCCTGTGATTTTGTCCTTATTGCATTCACATACCAATTTTGCTACTGTATGTACTACAAATTTGATGTATCAGAAGGATCTTCCCTAGATTCAATCTGCATTATTCATTAGGTCTGAATCTGATTTAGATGCCTTTTATGCACAGTGACATTTCACTAAAAAGCTGGTGATTTTGCTTCTCTGTACACAAGGGGAATATTTTGCTTTGTTATGTAAAAGCATTTACTTATGAGATTGATAATGTTGTTATGCAAGTGCTGTGCAAGCAAGCAATACAGTATGCAGGCTAACAGAAATAACTTGTTTTTTATAGGTCTCAGGCGAGCTGGTCATAAACTACATCATGATCTGTTCTTCGATACCTTAACGATCACATGTGGATGCTCAGTCAAAGAAGTTTTGGACAGGGCAGCTCTTAGAAAGATAAATTTTCGGATTTATAGTGATGGCAGGGTAAGCAACTCCCTAAACCTTTCAGAAAATTTTTAGTATGACTACTTCTTCGCATTAAGTTTCCAGGCAGTATATGTGCTGAACAGAACAACATTATTTAAGACTTCTTGTAATTTGCTCAGATATATCAGTCGATTGTAAAGATAATATGAAAAATGAAGTTGTAAAGTGATGTACTGAACTTCCAGACATAGTCTTTGTATTTTCATTTTATGCCTTTTAAAAAAGATTATGTAATTGTTTGGTGTTAAATATGCCACTAAGGGCTGGAGTGGAGAGACTCTAAAACTTAATGATGAAATGGAAGGTGACCTAGAGAATTCAGGTCTTGTGGCAGTGTTTAAAGATGATTGAAATCTAAACCACATTTTGTTAGGAACTAGGGACTTTTGGGAAAGTCTAATATCTTCTGTAAAATGGGATGAGAGGGGGTGGTCTAGCAAAATGGGCCATTTTCCTATTAAATGGAAAACACAAATGTTAGAAGTGAGGTCACAAGACTTGAAGCTTGTGAGTGTCTGGCTCGGATGGTTTAGCAGGGGAAAGGTAGAAGTTGGAAGACTTTATGTAAGTAAAATAAATTTATGTATCTGTTACATAAAATGAAGTGACATTTACATATTGATGGGTAGGTTGATTTTTTTCTTTTTTTTTTCTCTTGTGTTTCTGGAGTGTTTTTTCTTGACCAGAACAAATACACCGTGCCTCTGGAATTGATAGATTTGAATAATTACTGTTGCTTTTATCCATAGCTTGGAGTATCACTTGATGAAACTGTAAATGAGAAAGACCTAGATGACATATTATGGATTTTTGGTTGCGAGTCTTCAGCTGTAAGTAGACAATAGATCATATGGATTAAATTATCTGAATGTTTCAGAAGTTTAGTGAAAAGCAAAACTTCTCTTGGGGCAGTGGATGTCTATATGATGAATATTTGTTAAACACTGAGCATTTCAGATTCTCTCTTAGAGAAAGAGGCAGTATGATATAACAATGATTTATGTGACTGAATAATGCCATTTTCTCATTGTGATACTTAGTCCTTTCGATCAGCTTGGACACCTTGCATTTAGGCTGTTATTTGTTTTGTGAGGGTTAGGACATGGTGATCTATTATTTCTCTCCCACCGGAATTTTTGTTGCATGTCATTAGTAATTAGCAAAAAGTATTTCTAAGGTGAGGATTGCTGAGACATCTGTACCCAGTTTTAATATTATGCTGTTGTCATGCTAGATAAATGCAAGTATGTATGCTAATAAAGGGGTTTTTTTAACTAAAACCCAGATGAAATCTTACAGTAAACTGGTAGTATAAACTAGTTCTGATGGAAATTGACTGTGAAAAGAGAAATTCCTGTGGAAGTATTTGACTCCATGTTTCTTTGTGTCAAAGGAGCTAATTGCTGAGGGCATGGGCGAGGAAACCAAAGGCATCCATAGCACCCCATTTAAGAGAACCTCCAAATTCTTGACACATCAGGTTTTCAACAGGTTGGTGAAATTGCTGTATATCTGAAGCTCAATTGTAATTTGAAATTATCTCCTTTCAAAAGTGGTACTAGAGTCAGGTGAGGACAGTTTTGTAGCTGTACTCATACAGTCACTTGTTACTCTGAAATAATCTATTTAGTAGCATTTTTAGATATCTTTTCACATTTTAAATGAGCAAAGCAATACTCATGGTCACGTGGGGGATGTGTTTTTCTATTAATCTGCTACATTGCACAAACTATTATTTGAGGACATAGTATCAGCAGACTAGTAAGACCCCTTATATTCTGTATTTACTGATAACATTTCTGATAATAACAATAGGCTTTTTTCATCCACATTGCTATTAGCAAGCATAAAGTATCAATTTGGAAAGACGTACCTAGTATATATTAAAAATTATGCTCAGTCTTAATGTTTTTTTAATGTTTTTTCCTATGTTAGAGTACAGATCAGCCAGCTGGTATAGTTAATCTACTTGCCTTAACACCATGTTTTATGTCCTCCAGCTATCACTCTGAGACAAATATCGTGCGGTATATGAAAAGATTAGAAAACAAAGATATTTCCCTTGTTCACAGCATGATTCCTTTGGTAGGTATTTGTCAAAAAGAGAAAAAATTAGATACTTACATAAGTGTTTATATATTTCAAAAAATATTGACAAATGTGTTTGTATTTTTAGGGGTCCTGCACAATGAAGCTCAATAGTTCAGCTGAACTTACAGTAAGTTGCAATAATACTGTCTTACTTGAGACATACATGAATAAACTAATAACTAGTGTAATTATAGAGACGTAAAGACCTCTTTTGGTCTAGTACTCCAACTGAGGAGGCAGTTTCAGAAGTAGCTGAAGTAATCAACTCCCTTTTCCATTAAGGAAAAAGCTCTGATGAGCATAGTAGGAGTGCAGTGATAGCAGGAGAGTGAGTGGCTTTGAAGACTCCATTTTGAAAAAATTGAAAATAATTTTTGGAATTAGGATTCACAGTCCTGTTCCCTCATGCAGTGTTGCGGTACCTAGCTTCTATCTGCTTTACAAATCTTACAGTCAAGTCCTCAGATACATGGAAAGAGTCAGGTGGGACTGGCAATCCGTGGTTCCATGTCAGTTTGCTGTTTCTTAGAGTAGCACTCCTTTTCTGCAGGTGAGGAGAGGGAGTCCCCAGATATCTTCATTTCTCTAGCTGACAGCAAATGAAGCAGAGCCTTAGCCAGGCTGTTTGGGTACCAAATGCCTTTTTGACTCTGAATGAGCTTTTGTCTGCTTTCTCCCTGTTTGCTTCTTGCTTTCATCTTCCACTAGGTTCCCTTTGTTCCCTTTCTCTCACTGCCTTCTGTATGTCTTCTCCCTTCACTGGTTTCTGTCTTATGTATTCCCTTCTAATTCAAATGGATATCAACAAAACTGTGTGAAACAGAGTGTTATGTACCACTCCACATGACTCCTCTCTATTTGCCATGGGATCCCACAGCTCTACATAAAGGTAGGTGACCTGGAATGAGAAACTAAGGATTTTTAAGCATCTTCTGAATGTTAAAAAAATGGTACTGGAAATCGTCATACAGTGAGTTGGGAAATTGTCTTGCTACACAAGAAATATTTGGTTTTTATTTGAACACAGGGCAGCTTCTTCACAGATTTTAACAACAAAGCGGAGTTGTCTGCAGAATTTTTTGTTTCAGCACGTGCTTTTTTTTTTTTTAATAGCCTATTTCATGGAAAGAATTTGCCAACATCCACCCTTTCGTGCCTCTGGATCAAGCTCAAGGGTATCAGCAGCTTTTCAAGGATTTAGAGAAGGACCTATGTGAGATTACTGGCTATGACAAAATCTCCTTCCAACCAAACAGGTAGGGAATTTTTTTCTGAACATTTGCTCCTTAACATGAATCCAAACCTTATCTCTAAAGTAAATGTGCAAGCCAAAAATGGAGAAAGTTTCTAAAATCAAATTTGACAAAGCGAAGCCTTCAATGTGAGGTCATGAAAACAAGATTTGTTTTTGATGCAAGATTTGATGGACTAGGTAATACTGTTTGACTAAAGAATGCTTAGATTCTGCATGCTCACTGAAATAATAAAGCAGAGCTGAATGAGTACTGCTGCAGCCTGTTTATGTCTGTTAGTAGTTTTGATACAAAATCAGCAGCAAGGTCTTACTCTGACACTTAGCATGTCACTGAAAGAGTTCTTATGTTCACTGTTCTGTGTACACTTTACTATGCATTTCAGTACTCGTTTGCCTCTCCGTAGTCAGGCACGTAGTCCCCTGCTATGTGCAGAAGCAGGGATCAACTCAGTCACCAAAAGAATTTAGCATCATAGTCCAAGTACCTAAAATAGCATAATTTTTTTTGTCTAATATTTGCAAAAGAGGCAACGTTAATTAATGCTTCTCCATTTGTAATTTAATCCATGGGATGTGCTTCTTTTAATTTGCTGACATTTGCCTAAAGCTATTGAGAAGGGACAATTTTGAAGTTTCGGTAGAGAGCTGGCACTTTAGTTTGTGTGCTTGTGTAACAGGGTTTGTGTTCCTTTTGCAGTGGAGCCCAAGGAGAGTATGCAGGTTTGGCTGCAATCAAAGCTTATTTAAATGCAAAAGGAGAACGTCATAGAACTGTAAGTGTGGGGAAGAAATTTGGTAGGGGGTGGAGAAAAGAGAGTTGATTCAGAAGCTAGGACTCATCTAGAGAGAAGCTAGGTTGTGTATGCTCATCTGTGACAAGCTTTCAGTGGTCCCTGCTTCCCTCGTTGAGCATGGGTACTATCTTAAAAGTCTTAAAGGGGAGGGGACTCCCTCAAAGAGTGGTGGTACTGGGTCTGGCTGGGGTGGAGATAACTTTCTCCATAGCAGCCCATATGGTGCTGTGCTTTGGAACTGTGGCGAAAACAGTGTTGATAACACAGGGGTGTTTTGGCTATTGCTGACAAGTGCTTGCACAATGTCAAGGCTTTCTCTCTTTCCCACTCTGCCCTGCCCTCCCCACACCAAGGGAGTAGGCTGAGGGTGGGCAAGAGGTTGGGAGAGACACAGCCAGGACAGCTGACCCAAACTGGCCAAAGGAATGTTTTATGCTGTATAATGGCATACTCAGCAATAAAAGCTCAGGGAAAGGAGGCCAAAGTGGGGAAGGTCATAGTTATGGCGTTTTTCTTCTCAAGCAACCATTTACACGTGCTGAGGCCCTGCTTTCCAGGACGTCCTTAGACATCTGCCTGGTCATGGGAAGTAATCAATGAATTCCTTTTCTTGCTTTGTTTCTGCATGTGGCCTTTGTTTTCCCTATTAAACTGTCATTCTGTCAATGCATGAGTCTTCTCACCTTGCATCTCTTTTCTTCTTGTCTCATGGGAGACAGGAGTGAGTGAGCAGCTGTGTGTTTGGCCATTGGCCAGGTCAGCCCATCATAGTCCTTTTTAGCACTCGGAATTGAGCTTGAGGTAATGACAGTTTTGATTTGAGCATGTTAATTTCTTAATTGGCAGGCTCTTGTGTGTTTCAAGAATTTGCTTGCTTTACTGTGCATTAGAGCCTAGGGCTTTATAATGGCTGCTTTCAGCTCTTGCTGTTTGCTGTGTTGCTTATCAATGTGTTTTGCTGTACTTGGAAACATTTTGATAAAAGCAATGGCCATGTGCCTGGACTGGCATGTGGCCTTGGCTGTGATGCCATTCCCGTGCTGCATGAGCTACCTTGCAGAGAGAACAAGGGATTACACCTCTCTCTTCTCCTCTGGGGCTGATGTGTCCAGCTCTTTTGGATGGGCTGCTGAGTTTTTTGTACATCCTTACATAAGATGTTTGATCCTATTATCTAATATTGTTGGCTGGTTGTTGGGTGTGTGGAATCTGGTTTAGTCCTGGCATAAGAGTAAACAACTTGTTGAGCTGACAGAAAATGTGACAGTTGATGCCTGGGGGACAGCGTGCGTAGGAGGGTTTGGGAAGGTGCATAGGCTGTTATCACCTCCTATAACCTGGGGTTTACACCTGAACAGGTATGCGATCCCATTGAATTGGGACACCACTTGATGGAAGGGTGCCTTGCCTACCCCAATGAGACCCAGCAACTCCTAACACTGTTTTGGGGCTTGGCCTGAGGCTGTTGTACCTCTGTCTAGCACCATCACAGCAGCAGGGGAAAGTGGGCCTCTACCTCTAAGGACACAATGGTTGAGACAGGGACCCAAACCTCAGCCACAGTGCTTGCCCCATTAGCAAAAAGAAAATACTGGTAGTGGAAGTCAACAGAACTGTACCATCATAGAATCATAGAATGGTTAGAGTTGGAAGGGACCTTAGAGATCATCTAGTTCCAACCCCCCTGCCATGGGCAGGGACATCTCCACTACAGCAGGTTTCTCAAAGCCCCATCCAGCCTGGCCTTGAACACTTCCAGGGATGGGGCATCCACAGCTTCCCTGGGCAACCTGTTCCAGTGCCTTAACACCCTCACAGTACAGAATTTCTTCCTAATATCTAATCTAAATCTCCCCTCTTCCAATTCAAAACCATTACCCCTTGTCCTGTCACTACACTTTCTGACAAAGGGTCCCTCTCTGGCTCTCCTGTAGGCTCCCTTCAGATATTGGTAGGCTGCAATGAGGTCTCCCCGGAGCCTTCTCCCCAGGCTGAACAACCCCAACTCTCTCAGTCTGTCTTCATAGGGGAGGTGCTCCAGCCCTTTGATGTCTTCATAACCCTACCTACGCTGGACTCATTACAACAGGCCCATGTCCTTCCTGTGCTGAGGACTCCAAAGCTGGACATGTACTCAAGGTGGGGTCTCACCAGTGTGGTGTAGAGGGGCAGAATCACCTCCCTTGACCCGCTGGCCACACTTCTTTTGATGCAGCACAGGATGCAATTGGCTTTCTGGGCTGTAAGCTCACATTGCCAGGCCATATTGAGCTTCTCATCCACCAACAACCCAAGTCCTTCTCAGGGCTACTCTCCAACCATTCTCTGCCCAGTCTGTATTTGCTTGGGATTGCTGTAATCCAGGTGCAGGACCTGGTTGAACTTCATGAGCTTCACATAGGCCCACTTCTCAAGCTTGTCCAGGTCCTTCTGGATGACATGCCCTCCCTCCAGTGTGTCAACTGCACCACACAGCTTGGTGTCATTGGCAAAGTTGCTGAGGGTGCAGCAAGTAAAGTGCAGTTAGTAAAGGAGGAGGAGGAGGAGGAAGGGTCTGATCACGAACGCAGTCCTTTGGCAAGGAAACATAAGGAGGAGGTGATAGAAGTCATCCAAGAGGCAGAAACTACTCCATCCCTAACCCTGAGCAAGCTCCAAGAGATGCGGAAACATTATGGCTGCCAGCCAAGCAAGCATGGTGCTGCCTGGTTGCTCAAATGCTGGAATGCTTGAGAGGATAGTCAGGAATTGAGGGTAGGGAAGCCCAGCAGCTGGGATCCCTCACTAGGGGCCAGGGAATCAACAGAGAAATCAGAAGAGAGTTGACAACCTGCAACCTCTGGAGGTGGTTCCTTTTGTGTGTGAGGTATCCTCTCAGTGGTGATCTTGTCAATTACTGAGGCAATTGAACCCCTGCTGAGGAAGGTTTTCAGTATCAAAGAGAATTAGCAGTGGTGGAGGTTGCCTACAGTGACCTGGACAACAAACAGATCTCCACAGATCGGGATCACATCTAGTACACATGGACCATGTGGAGGAGTTCTGTGGAAAATGCATGTGTCATGCACCAACTCACTGGCGATGATAGACTGGCCACATCTTGGAGAGACTATCTTGCCAGTTCCAGGGTATTTCAAAGAGAATCCCTCCACCTCTCGTCCCCACAGGCTGTGTCTGGGCTGTCAGGGGTACCCTATTGGGTCAGCCTCCCCACTGCCAGAGGGAAAGGGTGCCCCAGGTGCACACCACATGGCACCCTTTGGTTCTTCCTACATGGCTGGGCTAGGACATGAGGAAGAGGGACAGTGCACTCACCTCAAAGCTAGAAGCCCATGTAGTTCTACTGAACTACAGGGGAAAACAGCCGCTAAGAGACCAACCAAGAAGACTGCTACACCAGTTGCTGCCAAGACAGTGGAAAGCATCCAGCAGTCCCTCAGACACAGAATAAGGGCTGAAAATGCCTCTCCTTCTGAGTTTGGTGAAGGGACTTCTGGTCTGACTACAGAAGTCAGAGAGTGAATACAACAATCAGGAGTAAAGGGTCCCTGCCTCTGGCCAGGCAGAGGAAGAGGATAACAAAGTTTAATGAACTGTATGGATTCAATGGCCTTGCACATCAGATCCATGGGGGTATCAGGCTTTGGTGGATACAGATGCACAGTGTACCAGAATGCCATCAGGGTAGCAGGGGGTGGGGACCCATCTGGATTTGTGGAGTGATGGGGATGCCAACAGTTGCCTGTGTTGGAGGCTGAGGTGAGCCTATCGGGACAAATGGCAGAAGCATCCTATTGCGGTGGCCTGGAGCCTCCGTGCATCCTTGGCATAGACTACCTCAGGAGAGAGTATTTCATGGACCCTAAAAGGTACTGGTGGGCCTGTGGCATAGCCACGGTGGACACAAAGAAGATTAAACAGCTGTCTACCTTGCCTGGCCTCTCCGTTGTAGGGTTGCTGCATGACAAAGAGCAGCAGGTGCTGGTTGCTATTTTGATGGTGTACTGGTGGCAGTATCATACCACCTGAGACTCCCTGATTACTATCTGTAATCTGGAGAGCCAAGGAGTGATAAGCAAGACTCAGTAACACTTTCATAGTCCCATAAGGCCAGTGTGAAAGTCTGACTGAGGATGGAGGTTAACAGTGCGCTATCATGGCCTCAACAAAGTGATGCCACCATTGAGTCCTGCCATGTGGGCCGAACTAGAACTCCAATATGAATGGGAGTCAAAGGCAGTCAAGCAGTATGTTGCAGCTGATACTGTGAAGAGTATGAAGAGTATTCTTCTTGACCCCTTTGGCAGCACAGTGTAGGTTACAGTTTGCTTTCATGTGGCCCAGACCTGGAAGCGCAGCCCTACCTACCTATCAGTCTTTGACTGATACAGACTGCCCTGGAACAGAGTGAAGTCCCTGAACACCTGCAATACATGGGTGACATCATTGTATGCAGCAACACAGCAGAGGAAGCATATGAGAAGGGGAAAAGAATCGTTCACATCATTTGGTTTTGCCATAAAACCAAAGCAAGATCAAAGGATCTGTACAAGACATCCAGTTCTTGGGACTAAAACAGCAAGATCACACCCCTGGGGCTGCAAACAATAGGGTAATAACTATGTCCCCACCACCTCACAAGAAGGGAACACAAGCCTATCTAGGCATTGTGGATTACTGGAGAATGCATGTGTATGCCAGGTTACAGTCAGCTTCTGAGCCTTCTCTATTGAATGACCTTAAAGAAGAACTATTTTGAACAGAGCCCTGAGCAGCAACGAGCTTTTCAACAGATTAGATAGTTCATGCTGTAGCTCTTAGGCCCATCTGGGTGGGAGCAGCTGTGAGAAACATTCTGTATGCTGGAGCCTCTGACAGAAAACATCTTGGAGGTCAACCTTTAGGGTTGGTTTAAACCTTTAGGGTTTAAAGCCAGGATTATTGAGGATCCACTCTGACTGAAACAGAGATACTAGCAGCATGTGAGGGGGACTGAGCTTCTTCAGTAGTTGTTTTCTGAAACACAGCTCCTTTTGGTACCATGACTGCCTGCACTGTACCAGATGTTCAAAGGACTCTATATAGAGTAAGTGGGTAGCGTTGGTCATGCAACAGGATTGGATGGGGAACCCCAGCTGCTCAGGAATCCTGGAAGAGGTCATGGACTTATCATCAGGAGGCATAAATTGCAGAGCATTGCCTGAGGAGGTGACTCATGCGCAAGAAGTGACACCATATCATGATTTATCAGAAGGTGAAAAGCAGTATGGTCCGTTTACCAGTGGATCCTGTTGTGTTGTAGGAAACCACCAGAAGTGGAAAGCTGCTTTGTAGACTCCTACACAAGTTGTCAAAACCATTAAAGGAGAAGGCTAGTAAAGCCAGCTTGCAGAACCTGGACCTAGAGATAGCTGAATGAGAAAAGCAGCCAGTACTGTTTGTCAGTAACTGGCTCATGGATGGTGGCAAATGCCCTGTGAGGGTCACCGCATCACTGGAAACAGAGCAACTGGCAGCGCAGAGGTAAACCCATCTGGACTGCTGCCTTCTGGCAAGACATTGCTTCCTGAGTAGAAAGAATTAATGTAAAGGTATATTCATACAGGTGCTCACAAGCCCAAGGGCAGCACCACTGAAGAACACCAAAACAATGAGCAGATAGACCAGGCTGCCAGAATTGAAGTGACTCAGGTAGAGCTGGACAAGGAAATTAAGGGTGAGTTATTCATAGCTCAGTGGGCCCATGAAATATCAAGGCATCTACAGATGGGCTCATGATCAAGGAGTGGATTTAAGCATTGAAGCTGTCACACAGGTTATTCATGATGTGAAACAGTGATTCAGATCTTCGCTGAGATGAGTCCAGGCCAGGATGTCCATGCTTCAAAAGAAAATGGGCAATGACAGTTTTTTGCTTTCTCAAGGTGGTCTGACACTCCCTCTCCAGCTTTTTCAGTTACAAACGGAATGGGAATTGATTATCTAGAACTTACACTGCTCATAACATCAGTTGATTCCCAGTAAAGCCACTTCTGACAGAAGAAGCAGATAAGACTCTGGTATGCCTTCGTAGCTACTTACAGAAGTCTGTAGGTTAATCCAGTTCTTGTCCATTCAAACTGTTTCAAATACATTTCTGTAGGATATATGGAGATAACCTAGCTTCACAAGAGCCACAAAAACTGTAGATTAATAATGCAAATCAGATTTGATTTACTGAGGATCATCTTCAGTTGGTAATTCTGCTGTCTAAAGGATTGATTTGTATTCTCTTCTATACTAGCTATCTGAAACTTTGACCTTAAGGAATCACTTCTCAGCTATACCATTGTAACCTGACAAAAGAGAGTTCTTGTAAACCTGAGAGGTGATACGAGGGTAGTTCACCCTAAAGAGAAATCAGTTCTTATTACTACACTACGTTTAATAGAATTCTCAATTCTAATTTTCTTTTAAAGAGAATTCTTTATTTGCATTTAATGGCAGTCACTTACAGCTGAAAAATCTTAAAGTAATATTCGTCCTTTACATGCTTTCTGTACAATCTTTGATGCCTGGAAGAAAGTCTGTTAATCAAAGGATGTAGGTATATATTGGAAGCTGAATAGGTTGAAATATGTAAATGTAAGAAGTTGGTGGTAGCAAGTTTCATTATGCAGATTTGGTTGCATGTTTGTGGTATGGGAAGTGCCAGATTATGCAGATTAGCCAATGTATGTGACTGTATAATCTGCCCAGCATATATTGCATGTATGTTGAGCCCAACACATAGCTCCAGCTTTTACATATCTGTGATTTGTGAACTTCCTGATCCAAAGGAATCCAAAAGCACTGCTTATTCATTTTTCTGCAATTAAATCTGATCACTTGACCTCTTATGAGGAAGCTTCTGATATTTACAGTATCTTGAAGAAAACATTTTATCACTTCATCACCCATTATCATAAAATCATATTTCTTCATAAGAAATGCTTCTTCTTAGTTTTTTGAACTTGACAACTTAACAATTTCATCTAAAAGATGAGCAGTTCTTCCCTCTTCACAGTTGGCATATAATGTGTTAACTCTTTTATTATAGCTTTATCCATTCTTCTGTCTGTCTTCCTAGTTGGATTCCAGTTATTTGTCCATCATTCTGGAAAAAGCCATTTCATAGCTTTGGTCATCCTCAGACCTTTAGCGTTCCTTTTTCTTTGTTCCCTTCTAGTTTTTAATGCAGTTATTTCCCCCCCAACACTGCAAGATCTTTTGAGTGGCTATAGGTTCAAAACTACAATCTCCAGTTATGTATTGGTAAGATTTGTTTTCTTGTGTAATATTCTAGATCTGTCTGGCTCCAGGATATTCTGTTCTGAATGCACCCCCTGTGCTGTGGGTCTTTTTCTGAACTATGCAATTAGTTCTTTTAGTGACCTGGGTGATCTTGTATTAACAGGATATTTGGCATTTCACTGTATGTCTCCATTATAGACCAATTATGAGTAAGTTGAAATGCTAGGGAACCCACACGTTGTAACGTTCTGTTAGGATGACCTTTCTCCACGTTGCAAGCTGACTATTTATCTCTTTGTTTCTTTCCTGTGTTTTCATGAAATATTTATCTATGTGAACCTTCCTATTTATCCCACTGGAATTTAGTTTAGGGGCATTTTTTGGGACCACACCAAAAACTTCTTGGAAATCTGAGATTAAGGTAGAACTTCCTCTTTCATTCACTCAAAGAGCTGGCTTTAACCAATAGGAAAAATATTGCACCTTAGGCAATAATACCCATATTTTCTGAACCTGATTTTATATTTGGCTTTGGAACTCATTTGCCATCTAAAAATGGAACGGTCATTGTCCTGACCTCCTGGGAACTATAACCTCTGTGTGAGGAAACTACCTAAAACTGAATGGTGAGCGTTGTCTTGTTCTGCCCGTGTTTCTTTATTGCATCCAGATCATCTCAAGTTTGTTGGAAATCAGCCACTCCTTAGAATTACAAGCTTTGTATTGTGAGTAGGGAAGTGAAGTTATGCTGAAAGTTAACTCCTTGGACAGTTATCTTCTGATTATCCACGTATACTTTGCTGTTTCTCTTATTCTGCACAAGATCCTTGGGCTTCTGTGAGTGTCTGTGGTCCTTCTATGCTCAGAAGTTAACTGCACAGAAGAGAGAGCCCGTGGGCTGCTTGGAGTTACTCACACTTCACAGATTTCAGGTGTTAGAGTAAGATCAAGATAATCTTGGGGAAAAAAGGGGGAATGTGAAAAAAAAGAAGAAAGCTCACAAAATGTCAACCTTTCGACTGAAGTGACCCTTTACTCCTGGACTGGGGAAAGGAAGTGGGAAAAAGGACATTTGGATTTGGTGCCCTCTCGTGGGAAAAAAGTGTCGACATCAGCTGACCACCCGCAGCCCTGCTCTTTGTTGCCCCATCAATGACTCCTGTGCCCGGCAGCTGCAGGTGCAAGGGGTGGCAAGACTGGGTGTCAGCCTGGGCACACTTGGCATTCCCGCTGTGCAGCTCCAGCGACTGCAGCTGCTTCCCGGCACCGGGGCCGGGATCCCGGTGTCTCCTGGTCAGCCCAGCTGTGTGGTAAAACACGCCACAGGTCGCTGCAAGGAGGGCAGATATCCAGGTGCCGAGGCAGTGGGTCAGTGCCTTGAAGAGGTTCTTAAGTAGTGAACATCTGTCTCAGCATCTGTATGGCACACAAGCATCAAGCAGTTTCTCAGGAAAACACAGTGCCTTACTGTCAGCTATTTAATGCAGCTGAGTTTGAGTAACTTAATAAACTTAGTTAAATTAATCCTTCCAAGAGAATCACAATAGACAAATGCTTCAATAGCCTCACTGAACAGAAGCAAAGGATTTTTTTTTTTTAGATAAAGCGTATTTATTGCCTGAGAAGGGTGGAGTTCCTAGCAAATATCTGGAAATATCCTGAGCTCCGCTTTCCTATCACTAGCAACAATTTACATTTATATAAGTAAAAGTACTTCTCTTTTTTCTTTTTGAATGAACTGTAGAGAGCATGTAAGTAGCTGTCTGAAACTTCTTAGCTATAATGAAACTATTTCTGTCTAAATTTTTGCTTTGAATAGGACATAGAAGAAAATGCTTTATAAGTCAGCTGAAGATGTTGTGGAAAGTTGGAATTAGTTTTTCTTTCCAAGTAATTGTATTTATTGAGGATGATTACTGTAAAAAAATAATCTTTTTTGTTTTTTAAAAGGGGAGTGAGAAGAAAGGATTATTAAATGGGAATATTTGAGATAATATTCTGGAACTGCAGCCCTAGATATGATTTATGCAGTAAATTAAATTTTATTTCCCTAATGAATATTTAGATGCTGATACTTGAATAGATTTTCTTCAAAGAAAACTGAGTTGCATCCTTCAGTACAAGTGGCAACTTCCCAGTAAACATTCCCTGAGGAACCCTTTTGAAAACTTTGAGTTGTAGCTGACTGTAGACTATAACGCTTTAAGACTTTTTAACTAGTTTCACTTTAGCCCCTGCTTCTTTTTCCCTTCCCTAAGGTTTGCCTTATTCCTAAATCTGCTCACGGTACAAATCCAGCAAGTGCACAAATGGCAGGGATGAAGATTCAACCAATTGAAGTGGATAAAAATGGGAGCATTGATCTTTCCCATTTAAAAGCAATGGTGAGTAATTATCTTTCACTTTCAAGGCAGGAATGCTCCTTCTCTTCTACAGGTAATAGTGTTGGCAGCTGAATCAGATTTTTCTTTGGGAGAAAATAGGGTAATAATACTGAATACATGCTTGAAAAGGACAAGTAATTATCCTTTTTTTTTTCTCGCTCAGACACAAGCCATGTGACACTCATGAGATTTCCTTTAATTTGAGGATCTTTGGTGCAGGAGTGGCTCAGAGAATCTTTCTACACGGGAGGCTCTTTCATAGCAGACCTTTTTGTCTACATCTAGTATTTGTAATAAGGGAAGCATGTTCACGAGTGTGAAGCATTTGAAACTGCACTTTACTTTTCACTTAGTGAAGTTCGAGCCCACCTCTGCTGGGGAATGTGTTGCTAGGCAACTTTTTGCACTTTTTAAAGTAGACTGGCTGCAGGTGAATCTTGAGAATCCAAGGGATTAGCAGGACACATTTCCAAAAATACATATTTGAGAAGGCTTTTATGGTAGTCACGGAACTGTGTAGCTGAAAGTAGGGGGATGGTCATTAGATCACTTTACCTTGAAGGCCAGATGATTCACTTGGCTTGTCTTAAGGTCTTGGAAGGGACTATTGTACATACGTCTTTTAATACCATGCCTTATTCCCCTGATATAAAGTTCTGATTTTTTGAGAAAACACTTTTTTTTTCCCCCCCATAGATATTGCTGAAGGAAAGAGCCCAGTGTCTTTTGCTGACTATAAATGACCTAGATTACCTGCTGATAGACTTGCTTCTCACCTGTAAAACACCCAATAACCTTATTTCATGGTTTTATAGAAATCTTCTCAGAAGAAGCTTTAGGAGCCTCAATGACCTTTTTTTTTCCTCTCCCTCCCTGCCACCAGGTGGACAAACACAAAGAGAACTTGGCAGCCATCATGATCACATACCCTTCCACCAATGGTGTGTTTGAAGAGGAAATTGGGGATGTGTGTGACCTGATTCACAAGCATGGAGGCCAGGTTTACTTAGATGGAGCAAATATGAATGCCCAGGTACAAATTCTCCTAGGTAGATTTGTTACAACTGTACATCTCCTTGGAATGAAAACAGCACAGCAGTACTCAGTTCAGACCATAACACAGCTTCCTCACAAGATGGCACAGTGTTTTGGGAGAGGAGGTGACGTTTTCAAGAACAGTAATAAAAATCAGACGGTGAAAGTATTTCTCTTTTATGTGATTTTGCCCTGAAATGTGTTGTAAGATGTATGAGTTATTCACTGAAACTGGCTTAGTCTGCCTAATCTTTGTCAAAGACATTCTTTAAGGACACAAATAAGAATTCCTAAAGCAAAAAATTGTTTGTATCGATTTCTTGTTTATGATGCACCACCTTAAAGAAAAACAGAAAAATATATAACATATTTTTCAGCCTGTTCTTGAATGAAGTAATAGGCCTTAAAATGGCATATAAAGGCTATTTTTGAGACAGAGTATTCCCTTCACAGGTGGGTCTGTGTCGTCCTGGAGATTACGGCTCTGATGTCTCTCACTTAAACCTTCACAAAACCTTTTGCATTCCCCATGGAGGAGGAGGACCTGGGATGGGACCAATTGGAGTGTGGGTATCTTTTTATTAGCCTTTTCTATAAAAAAAAAATCCCATAGCCAGTCTTGGTTAACAGTTCACTTAAGTAAAGAGCCATGAATGGGAGAGGTGTACTGCTGTTTGTAAACATTTGTCCTTCTCCAGGGCAGTCGTGTGCTGATCTCATGAGTGGTGAGGTTCACATGTATTGCCAGACCCTGGTTTTCAGGCTGGACCTTTAGTGCGTATGGTGGACCTCGCTCAGCGGTCCGGTTTTTGAGTAAATGCAGAGGTGAACTGTGGACTTTCAGGGCTGATACTGTATGTAGTCCAGAATGCTGCATTGGTACATGGACTATGTGAATCTATCCTTTAAGAGCAATCATATTATTTTAAAAAACAGTAATCTTAATCTTTAAAAAAAAAACATTTTGATTTGGATAGCTGCATGACTATTTTGTGGTAGGTGGAAAACTGAGTGCCGCCCTCTGCTGTCACCAGTTATGCTAATAAAACTTTCTGTTGAAGAAGAGCAGACTTCCTGGTGGACTGTGTTTGGAAGGAGGGTGAAGAGAAGCTACTGCTGGAACTGTCCAGAAATGGTAACACAGGAGCACGCACTTAAGTTCTAAAATCAATGTTTTTGTTTTAGGAAGAAACATTTGGCTCCCTACTTGCCTACCCACCCTGTCATCAAAATACAGCCGGATAAGGATGCCTGTTCTTTGGGTACTGTCAGTGCTGCACCATGGGGTTCCAGCGCTATACTGCCAATTTCCTGGGTGTACATCAAGGTGTGTAGACTTTTGTAAGGGGTATCAGCTGAGGGTCTATTTCTGTTTCAGCAAGTCTGAGGACCACAGGAACCACATGAACAGGTTTAAGAGCAATTAATCATAAGATATTCGCACAGACCTAAATGCATATGACTACGGCACGGTCACGAGATATTTACATCCTTTGAACCTCCTTGTTTTCCAGAAGGACAGTGGAATAGCCTGTTGCCATCTGTTGTTACAGGAGAGGATGGCAGGACAACTGCTGTGTCTACGCAGCCTGCTTAATTCTCCTGCCTCTTGTCTGGGATAATTCTTGAGACAAGTGGACACAAGGCAGGAAGCTGCAATCAGCCTTGCACCTCCACCGTCCAAGTTTTCATATTTAAAAGCTGCTTGATAATTGCTGTTCTTCTGAGAATATATTTGGTTGTGTGCTGCAGTATTGTTATAGTTGACCAGTACATAACATTTAACTTTCCAAAATCTGTTTAATAAGAACTTGAATTCCAGGACATTTTACTGAATTTGAAAACTGAACTCAGTTTTGGCTTTGAATGTGCAACAATTTGATCATGAGCTGTGTAATTTTTGAATGCCTCGCACTTCAGTGATAAGCCTGCAAATATTTGGTTACATATATGAAATTAACCAGCCAACAGAGATGGCCGTAGGTTCAAATTCTGAGAAGAGGGCGTGCTGGCACTCTGAGCAACATTTAAAGCTTTCAGTGAGAGAAAGGGTTGTAATGGTGAGCGCAAGGGCAGCGTCATGCAGAGTACCCTGTTGCCAGTTTGATACTCTAACCACAGAGATTTCTGCCCCCTGGGAAACCAGCTCTTCTGAATTGGAATGAACAAACATGAGCTGGTACAACTTCCACAGTGGCTTTTCAGCTGCGGGTAGAAATCACTTGTGATTTTAAGCTGTTTCCTATAACAGAATATTTAAACTGTAATGAATTTTTAAGGGAAGCTGTTTTCTTCACAATGCAAAGTGCCACCTGTTTACACTGTCCCATCTAAAGGGACCACCTTGAAGGCTGTTTTGGCTTTCTCCTTTGCCAACTTACCTTTTAAGTGCAGTGTTAAGAAACTCAACCACAGCTCGATTCCAGCACTGTCCTTTTGCCGTGACTTACTTAACAGACAAGTAAGTGCAACCCACGTTCACTTGGCTCTGGACTTTGCTAAGGCGCTACAGTACCACCTGCGACAGGACACCAGCGAGCAGAGTTTGAGTGGCTGGGATAATCTGCACAGACAGCACACAGCTTTTTGGGCAGCTCTCTGGACACTCTGTCCCTGGGGGTAAGGGGTGGTGACAGGCAGGGTGCGCAGTTCGTGCTCTGATGGCAGCCTCAAGGTCTGCTCGCTTCTTCCTGCTCGCTTCAGAGCTTCTCGGCTTGGGTTGGTCACTTGTTGACTTCAAGCAGAAGCTCCCATGTAGTAAGCAGTCTCACAAGCTACGTGTACCAGAGCTGCTCCCAAAGTAATAGCCAGCGCTTTTCTGTGGAAAAGTGCAATAGCAGCGTGACGGCCTTGCCACTAGCCAGGTGCGTTAAGGTGCTTTTGTCTACTGTGTTTGCTGGCACAGGAACACGCTCTGCTTGCTTGGGAGTGGTTTTAGAGCTGTTTCTTCACTTCATTCCTCTTTCAGACAATGGGACCAAAGGGTCTGAAACACGCTTCTGAGATTGCTATACTAAATGCAAACTACATGGCAAAGAGGCTTGAGAAGCACTACAAAATCCTTTTCAGAGGAGCAAGAGGCAAGTATTGGACAATTTATTTTCTTCTACAAAGCTACTTTTTTTGTTCCTAGTGCAGAAGCTGGTTTGCAGTATGTTTCCTTTTTTAATGGCCTGTGACAGCTGCATCTCAAACTTCTCTTAAATTGTTCACAAGAAGAGAAATAACCTGGCACACTGCTTCTGTAGGGGTATTGCAATGAAACTGAGATACTTGGAAGCAGAAATAAAAATGCCCGTTTGTAATTAGATGAAATGACAAAAGATGCAGTAACAGATTAATGAACAGCAGAAAAAGGAGAAGCAACGAAGTCAAGACCTCCAAATCTCCCAGAAGCAATGGCACAACAATTTAAGAAGCAATTTTTGGACCTGTACTTTCCCTTAGCACATTTTTTCTGAAACCCCACCCCCGAGATTTCTCTCATTTCCACTCATTCTCATTTGTGAGACAGGGAGGAATCCCCTTGGCAATGTAAAATAGTTTAGGTACAGTCTAGTTCTACAGCTCTGCAGTCTTGCATCCAGATAGATGTAATAAATAAGAGGTGAAAGAATTACCTGTTACAGTAGCAAAACTATCAGAGAATGTTATTTTGCTTGTTTAAGCTGAATGGCACCAAAGAGCATTTGAGTACAATATGTACGCTCTTCAAAATATATCTTAAATTTAATGGAGTACACCTTGGCTAAACCTGCAGGTTGGGTTTTAAGAAAATGTATTATTTGCCCACAGAAGTGAATGGAAGTTCAAATTTTGAAGGATTCAGTAATGAAATGGAACAAGGTACTCCAATATCGTGGATATAAATTTAGATAGCATGTTTTTAGCCTCTATAACACCAGATTTGAGCTCTTCTATGCTATAACATGAAACCGATTATCTTGTACATGGATAAGTGAAGATAGCCTAAGACCAAAGTGGTGTGGGGCCACTGACAAATCGAATTATTTTTCAGAGTATTTGTAAATTATAGGCGCTACTTTGACCACCCTTTCCTAGTTCTGATGTTAGAAATGAGGCCTCTTCTTAACGTGACATGGGACTCAGAGGCCCAGTCTTCAAATGCTGAGTTATATCTCTCTTGCCTGATAATTTCTCAGTTATTTCTCTCACTTTTGCCCAAGTGGATTATTTTAATTTGTCTTTTTGCCATATTCTCCACAAAACCAATCAGAATAGAATGCTTGGTAGATTGCATTATTCTCCTAGTAAATAAACCACTATGTACACTTTTTTTGTTTACAGGTTATGTAGCCCATGAATTTATTTTGGATACGAGACCTTTCAAAAAAACAGCAAACATTGAAGCTGTAGATCTTGCTAAGAGACTTCAGGATTACGGTAAATCAAATGTCTTTTTTTTTTTTTCAAAAATAGCAGCTTAAGTGAGAATGACGTAGATCTCTCCTTAAGGGAGTCAGAAACATTCTAGTCCTGTGCTTATGGATGATGAATCTGTTGCAATCATTTAAGGTCTCCTCATGTTCATTAAGGGCTGAGAGAGAGGTATCTGCATCAATTGAGTTGTAGTAGCTACTTACAAGTCTGCTGCAACCTCCCCAGGTTTGTAAACCTCTCCCTGAAATTTGCGATTACATGACTCCTAACCATTGGAGCAAGTGGCTTGGAGCCAAGAGCTTAGTAAGATTCCAACAAAACAAAACAAAAAAGAAATACTTCTGAAGCGGGGTAATAGGATTTAAAGCTTCCATCCTGGTACAGTTTAGGCACTTTTGTACACATGCTTTGAAGAATCTGATCATGTCTACTCTTCGGCTGCCAGACAAGATGACCCATTGAACTGCCTGATCCCTCTGCAACCGTGCTTCTAACGAATGTGCATAAAAGCCATTAAAACCCTAACTGGTAACACCTCATCAGTGAAATAATCCAAAGCCCAGTTGTGATATCAAAAACCCGCACTCTTCCTGCTCTTTGTGAGTGGGTTGCTATGGTCTTGAATAGAACGCACCACTTAAAATAGCTTTTTCAGTAGGTGAGTTACATGGATAAGTTTAGTAAAGTTCTCTGCTGCCAAAAGAGAAGTGTCACAAGGCTGTAATTAGCAGTAGTGCAGGATGGGAATCACAAGAGACCACCTTTTCTTCTTACCTTGTTTACCGGTTCAGAAATCTATACCCATCTCACTTTGCCATTCTGCCTGTTATAAGAAGGTAAAGTGACAAAACACTTCTATTGAACTGAGCAGCAGGAACAGAAATAACCTAGGAAAGAAGCAATATACTTCAGGCCAAAAAGTAGCAAAGCAAAAAGAGGAGTTTTTAAGAGTGTTTCATTAAATCAGCATGTAACTCTATTGTAAATAATACTATGCCATTACTCTTCAGTGTCAAAAACTAACATACTGTCTTACCTCTACAGTAACACTGCCAATGCTACCAATGAGTTCAGTCCTGTAGAGACTGTAACACAGGGAATTTGTGAATCCATTTATAGCTAATGCACATAGAAACATAGAATTGCCTTGGTCAGAAGTGGCCTTTCAGATTACCTAGTCCAACCATCAACCTAACACTGACGAAAACCATCACTAAACCATGTCCCTTAGCATCACATCTACGTATCTTTTAAATACCTCCAGGGATGGTGACTCAACCAATTCCCTGGGGAGCTTGTCCCAATGCTTGACAAGCCTTTCAGTGTAGAAATTTTTCCTGATACCTAACCTAACCCTCCCCTGGCACAACTTGAGGCCGTTTCCTCCTGTCCTGTCGCCTGTTACTTGGGAGATGAGACCAAGCCACATCTCTCCACGACTTCCTTTCAGGTAGTTGTAGAGACTGATAAGGTCTCTCCTTGAGCCTCCTTTTCTCTAGGCTTAACAACCCCAATTCCCTCAGCTGTTCCTCATAAGACTTGTGCTCCAGAACACCGAGTTAAATATACTGATATATATGAGTTAAATATATTAACTTGTAAGCTATTGTCAGTGACTGATTTCTTCTTCTTCATCAGGTTTTCATGCTCCAACCATGTCCTGGCCAGTGGCAGGGACACTTATGATTGAACCAACAGAGTCTGAAGACAAGGCAGAGCTGGACAGATTTTGTGATGCAATGATCAGTATTCGTCAGGAAATTGCTGAAATAGAGGAGGGCAGGATGGACCCTCAGATTAACCCACTAAAGGTAAAATGGCAACTAGAGCAGGTTACCAGCATCAGCTTAACCACTGAGACTTACTTGAGACTACATGAACCCACTTCCTGGTCTTTCAGTACTCTCAAAATAATTGTGTGTAACAGTTGACTTTTTGAGAAACATTAAACTTTTTCAAAATTTGAATTTTGATTTTTTCAAGTCAGAAGCCTGGCCTTTGCTGAAAGAGCAGAGAAAGTTATTTACACAAGTGCATGATCTATAATTTTCAAGGGTATCTCAAAGTAGTGAAGAAGAGATGCTTATTTATCTAGCTTAAGAAGGGAAGTGGAATGACCTTAAAAGTAACAGTAAAATAAAGATTGAATGAATTATTTTAGCAACTGCAGCACAAAAATGCTACAGGTTCAAGTTCTGTTCAAGTTCTGTGATGCTGGACTGACTTGTTAAATATCAAGGAAATTTAGTGAAAAGCAGGAAGCATATTGAAACTTTGGGTAGTATCTTCAAGCAAACTGAAAATTCCAGATACTGACTTGCTTCTTGTCTTATATCTGCCTTTTTTCGCCCCAGATAAACAATATTCTCAAGAGAACTCTCCAGATTATATGTAGCTATGTGAACTTGAAGGAGGGTTCACACTGATATGTTCAACTGAATTCTGTGATTTCTTGTCCTAAACATGTCTTTTTGCTTGTAGATGTCACCACATACTCTGAACTGTGTCACTTCTTCCAAGTGGGATCGTCCTTACTCTAGAGAAGTGGCAGCATTCCCACTGGTGAGTAAATAGGATCCTAGTGGTGTGGTAACACATAAATGTGCTTTCTGCTCTGTGGTTTTCTGGACAGTTGGCAATGAAGTGACCCGGCAAGAATAAAAAATTCAGCCATTTCTACTATTGCTCAATTTTTATGTGTGTGAGCTCTACAGTAGTTCCACTACTTTTGTTTCTGAAGACAAGGAAAGAAATCTTAAAAAAAAATAGTCTCTACACATGAAGTGCAAACTTGGATTTCTAAATCTCGGCAATTCTGTTGGCAACAGACTGTTCAGTTCTGTCATACTGCACCACGGGCTCCCAAAACAAGAGTGCCATCTCCTGACACTCAAACCTCTGCTCCAAAGAACTTGGATGAGGGTCTGATAAGATGCGTGGTCAGCACAGGGCAAGCCACATCAGTGAGCCTGCTGCGAGTAAAGGGTCAAATTTGAGATGGATATATCATACTTCTTCGGAGCACTACATAAAGTTGCTTCCACAATCTTAACAGCTAAATGTATGTGTAACTAACTTTTCTTACTTAAGACTGAATTGCATCTATTTTATTGCTATGTCCTGTTTCGAAGAGGAGAAATTTACCTGCACCTGTAAAGTTTGCCACCTTGATTTATATATTGTCTTATAAATACATTGAACAGCACAGGTCTCGGTAGTCCCCTCCACTTTTCCATGGTTCTTTCTTTGTCTGTAAGCCAGTTTTTCAAAGGGTCACAGTTTTCTTTTATCCCATGACAACTGCTTCTTTGCAAGCATTTTTTAAATGACCTGGCTGCACTTTTTTAAAAGTCTAAGTATTCTTTTGACTGCTATCTCTATTATACATACTTGTTAACTTTTGGGGACTGCAAAAAGAGTTGAAGTATGACTTCACTTGAAAAAATACACCTTTCCAGCAACTGTCAATCTTAAAAATCTAAAGTCTGTTACAACTATGTAGATTTCCTTGGTAGAAAAATTAAAATAGTTGTTTCTTCTTCTGTACTTAGCCATTTGTGAAGCCTGAAACCAAGTTTTGGCCCACAATTGCTCGCATCGATGACATATATGGAGATCAACATCTGGTTTGTACCTGCCCACCAATGGAAGCCTATGAGTCTCCCTTTTCTGAACAGAAGAGAGCATCTTCGTAAGACTGCTTCCAGCTGCCCGGAGTCCATCAGGATGGCCTTTTCCTCCCAGACCTGATAGGGGATTTATATACTGTGTATATTTTGGATAATTGATGTTTGTTAATTGAATCACTGCGCAGTTAAAATGTAAATACAATCAGTATGTTAGATGTAAACAAAATGTGACGGTCCCACAGCAGTTGATGTTAAAGTTGCCTTGATTAAGCATTTTTTCTGTTTTGTGCTAAACTTTTAACAATTAACACCCGATTTGCAAAGTGGCATGGAAGATATGGTTAAAAAAAAGTAGAAGTGATGCAGATCCATAAGGCAATAGTAATGAATATTAACTGCAGGAGTAATTGTTTCTATTTTGTAAAAAAAGATGAAGTAGATTGTTTAATTTACTTCACATATTACCACTAGCATTGCTAGTGTTAATATTTCATACTGTTTTTTTTTACCTACCAATGTTAGTACTCTAATAAAATTGGTCAGAAATTCAAATGTTGTGATGTTCTGGATTTTAACTTTTCAGCTGGATTTGTCCAACAGAGCATTATGAATTTCAAGTTCGGATTTGTCAGAATTGCCAAAGCAGTAAAAGCTTCTACACAAAGCAAAATACTGGCAGAGATTAATATAACCTTAATATAACCCTCTTCTAGAAGGTCTATATGCACACTCATGCCGGGTAGTTTTCTCTGAAGGGACACAAATGAGGCTAGCAATCACAGTAGGATTTTAAGTACTGGATTTTTGTGTACTTTATACTGAAAGTTTTGGGACTGCAACTTTTTCACTATCTACCTTATGACTTCAGTGGGGGTTTTAATTACACAAAGAGACTGCAGATGGAAACAGGAATGAATTTCATTAAAGGAACGTTAGGCCAGGTACCAGTTTTGATGTGAAAAGCTGCACCTAGGTCCTAAAACGTCTAAATACATAGTGAAGAAAATTGGAATTTTATATTCTAGAAGTTACTGTTGAAAAGGGTGTCTTTCAGTAGCTACTGACATAGCACTAAGGGTGTAAAAAATTGCGAGAACACACTGCAAACTTCCTACTCTGGTACTAACAATCTTTCTTCAAATGCTCAGTAGGGACCAGAGCAGCTGCATGACAGCCACTGCTTATAAGAGCCTGTGGGTATCAATATCAGGCTAGCGCTGGGTTTTTTTTCCTTATTTAACAAGCTTTTTTTCATTGAGAAATTAGTTAAGGAATATAAAGCCTCATGCCTGAAAACTAAGAAGCTCCCTCCTAAAGAAAGCATTTAGTAATTTGAAAAAAAAAATCTATTAAAATGTTGTGATTAAAATAAGTGGGTAATAGTAAAAACAAAATTAGCAACTTTTCTGAATCATAAAATATTTAATAAGGTATATTTTGGGGGGGGGATATATTGTATATAAAATTTCAGATCACAATATGAAGCGATTTGAACCCTCTCCAAGCTAGCACTGCCTTCAATGCCATGTAGATGTATTGCCACTGATACAAGACCTACTAAAAGCATACAGTTTAACTAATACAGAAGTGGCTTTTTATATGAAATATTTTTTACACAACTAGAGTGTCTTGAATACCCTCTTTAAGTGCAAAAAACACAGATCACTTTACACTAATGCAGCAACAATGCATTCATATTGTTCTCATTAGTCATTAGTAGTCAACTTGCATAAGATACAAGAAAAGCACAATGAAGCTCACAAAAATAGACTAAAAATCAGCCTGTTCTTGCAAAGGAAAAAAAATACAGCATAATGGAAGAAAAAGACAAAAAAGGATTATGCACACCACAGAATTTGCTGTTCTTTAATCCAACTGGCTTAAGTGCTGTTTCTGTTTTTTGCTGTTTTTTGTGGGTTTTTGTTTTGGTTTGGGGTTTTTTTTTTGTAAATCAAACCACATGGACCAGGCACAACTAATATTCAGGAGGCAGTGTGTAGCTAAAACTTCACTAACTTTTTGTCATCCCCACAATTTGTTTTCCTCTGTCCTGAGGTAGTTACAAAAAAACAAATCATAAATCAAGCATCAGCTAGGCCAGTAAGAGCTGAAGCTTTTCTTTTTTCTTTTTTTTTGTCTTTAAAAATATTTGTCAACTGGCCAAAACTACCCTTGATGTTAAAAGACAGCTGAGAATTAAAGTTCTCGCTACACCAAAAAGATGGCTATGAGGGGAAGAGGGTTAGCTGCTTCAAAATGTGACAATATATCGAGTCCCATCAAGCTGGCTGGTCCACTGTTGAATTTCCTATGTTTCTTCTCCTTTGCTGTCTATAAAGTCACTGGGAGAAGTATGGAAGGATCTGAGCGCATCATCGTCCTTTACTGTAACCAGGGAAGAACTGGTCCAGTAGTGTCTGCAGTATCTTGTTAGGAACCATGGTGTAGCCCTTTCCCAGGTCATAGCGGCAGGCAGGGCAGGTGAAGACTTCAGCTCTGAAGGAGCGCTGTAAACAACTCTAGGACATACAAAGACAGAGAAGTAAATTGTGAGAACTTCATTTTAGACTGACAGCTTACCCAGCAGAAGCTAAGGAAACACTACCAACCAAAGATGCAATCTGATGTACTACCAGAAAAAAAGGAAGTCGTTACCAAGCCCTCTGGAGCCTACTTCTGTTTCTGTGACTAAAATGTCCTTATCACAAAGGGACTCTGCTCTAGGCCCGGATGTGAAACATTGAGCTCAGGAGGAATTAAAACAAATCCCTGCTGAGATTTCCCCTTCATTTCCACTAGTGCCTTCCTATGAATTGCAGCTGCGCCTGAAGCTTCCTTCTAGATTCACTACAGTTTTCCAGACCTTCATTTCAAGTGGAAGGCGAGCACACCAGGTATATTGCTAATTTAAGTACCTCCACCTACCTCATCAGATGAGATTCGGTTTAGCCTTAAAGACATATGTGGAATAATACAATCACTAGCACGCTAGCATCAGTGCTGCCCTCCTTGCTATGTTACCAGAGGCTGCAGATAGCCCAAGCATGTGAGCTGAGTATCAGAAAGTCTTCAGGGCAAATCTGTGCCAAACAGCAATAGCAGCTTATTATCAAACTACTCCTTACAACTTCAGCTGGATGTTATTTTCTGCTTAAAAATATTTACTGACATCTTCAAATTCTGTGCTTTCTGAGTTTGTTGCCATTCAGCTTTCTCTTCTCTATGGTCTTCTAATTTCCGTAATTCTACATGTTAACCCCTTCACAAGACTTCTTAAGTTTTTTAAGAAGCTATAACCATTCCATGTGTGCAGGCCGTCCATAACACCACAGTGATTTTTACTGGAGTGATACATATCTTCTTGAACAGCAAACTTGCATCATCAGATATTGTATTAGGATGATAAAGTCTGAATCCTTTTAGGCTCTTAGGGACTAAAACCAGGCACGACAGGAACAATTCAAATATGCACAATCCCTTCAACCACTCTTAATAAGAGTGTTATACAATTGTAAACTCTGGTTTTATTCTTTAATTATGTAAAATTATATTATTGTTACTGTACTAACATCTAGCTCCTGGACCACACCAATTCCTAGTGTAAATCCACTGATCACGAAGGATGACAGCACAGCAATGGTAAACTTCACTCATTATGTCTGTCAGTACACTAAACGTACTTCCATTCTTTATTACATAAAAACAAGGTTACACAGCAATCACCAAATCCAAACTAGTTGCATTTTTTTGCTCAGATTGTTAGGCAATAATTATTGTCTTTCTAAAACACATATGGCTTTGGTGACTGGTGTCTCAGAGCCAAGAAAACAGCCCAGAGCAAGACCAAGTTTATTCTTACTTTACAGACGTTGTGGAGGCACTCTGTTGTCACTGGCTGGTAAACCAGCTCCTGGCAGCAGACACACATAAAGGATTGTTCCAGTTTCTTCAGAAAATTCTAGTGTAAGGCAAAGGAACAAAAAAGACAAAAATCTATTACAGTTCTCGTAAATGCCACTTATTACATAAAGATGATGAGCTTCCAGAAGTTCTTAAGTCCTCCATATCCATTACTGCAGCTTTCTAAAAGAAATCAGGAAGCAAGTCCATAACTGGCCTCATTTCCCTGCTCTTCCACAAATCAGAGAACTAATGTTTTAAAGATTATTAACTTGTTTGCGTGAGTATTGTTATAAACAAAATGAAACAGCCCGGAGGACCCCTCACATCTGATTCTTAGCATAGGTGAGAAGCAGTTTAGTAACTGCTTCTAGACACTTGCACATCTCTGAAATGTCTCTGCTTCTCTGCCAAGGCAACTTCTTCTGATAAGAAAGCTACCTCTGCTCATGGATTCTGGCTAGCTCCATGGCTACTCTCCTCAGGCCAAATTCTCTGCAGTATGTAAACTGACCTCCCTGGCTTTTAAATCTTCTCAGGACATCTCTAAGGAATCTCAAAATACACTTGTATCAGGTGATTTACACATACAAGCATGCTTATCTCTGGCATGGCAGTGATCTCCAAATATCTCAAGAATACAAGCTTGGTGTAGAAAAAAAAGAAGCAAATCTATGGGTAATCAAATTGCAGTTCTTTGTAATAATTTTCAAAATATCAGATTTATCTTAAACCATGTTTTATTTTGTTAAAAGGGAAGGTGGTTGTTTCAAGCAGAAAGATTTACGTTTTCAGAGTAGCAACCCAAAGTTACCAGTGATTTCTATTGCCTTTAGTGGGAACCAAACGGAAATGTTACCAAAATTATGAGTAGGAATCTGTAGAAAAATTACTTCTCAGTAACTCAACCACTTTTAAATTACTGTTTTTTCCTTTTTACAAGCACATATCCCCATTGCCTGTCATCATGCAGAATTTTAAGGGCTGAAACTCCTTCTAGTCATTACGGACACTGGATAGAAGACAGACAACAGCAAGTAACTTTACACTATCAGTTCCTACACAAAGACAACTGCAGCAGCATTACAGCAGAAACTAGTACTGTAAGTGAAAGAACAGGGAGTTATAGATGCTTCTTCTGTTACAGAAGCACCACAAATAGCCAATGGCAATTCTCAAACAAAATAATTATGTATGTCCATTTTCAGATATCCATCTTCCAACCGATGGTTTGGTTTCCACCAAGCTGAGTTTTATTAAATTAATGTAACTTCTTACTGCTTTGATTTCTTCTACAAAACAGGTAAAAGAACTATGAACTCAACATTGTTAATACTAGTTATCACTGAAAGGTGCAATATTTCAGGCGATATTCCTTTTGTGGACTTTTTTATGTTAGTGTCTATAGTCTCTTCAATCTTGAGCTATTCTTGCTATTTTCTTGTCATTTAGGAGGTCAGAAAGTATTTTCTCCCTTACTTAAGGTTCCCCATCTACAGAGTGGGATAATCTAGATTTGGATGAAAATAGTTTCATTTCATTTCTAAATTTGAAGATAACAGTACTTCTGTCTTCTTAAACAAAGCAAGCAAGCTGTATTTTCTGTCATAAAATTTTCTGCCTAAACAAAAAGGAGTGACTCGAACCACCTTTCCTCATGTCTGATTTCCCACATCAGCACAGCACAAAAATACACTTATAATTCCAGAGAAAACATGATCCCTTCAAAAACGAAAAGGGTGAAAAAAAAAAGCCACTTCTAACTTCAAAATGATTTTTAAGCAAGAAAAGATCTCTATTACACAGGTGTAAACTGAGCTATCAATAGCAAATTGTACAAGTCAGGATTATATTCTTGAAATAAAAGTCTTACAAATAAAAATAATGCTAGACACAGTCTGTATTCTGTAGAAGACCAACAAGCAAATTAGGTTTTAAGAGAGACTCAAGATTTCTCCCAACAGTCTAAAGAAAAGATAAACATTAAAAATGGTGCATGCAGCAAACATACTGGTCCTTCCTTAAGCGAAGCAAGTACTTCATCCCACAGTTTCTGGTTCATACAGTCTTCTCTAATCAGCCATTGCTGCTCTTGGGTCAGCTGGAAAGCCTCTCCTTTCCCTCCGTCTCCCATCCTCATGGCTTTGGGTGTATTCGTAGGTTCCTCTATACCTGCTTACAATTATGACCATCAGACACAGTAACAACAGAGTGTTAGTCTGAACCAATAAAAGGGGAAGACAAAACTATTTCTAGAAGGCTAAAACATGTATTACACTCATGAAATGCAGCAATCAAACTCCTACTCCAACTCATACTGTTCAGCATTGCTTTGGACTGCAGCACACAAACTTGCACAGAACACTGTTCAGTTTTTCTACAGAGCTTAAGAGAAAAAAAAAAAAAAACCAAACATAAAAGTAATAAATAGGATAAGATCCCTACACTACTACTTCATTCCAGAGCACGTGCTTATCAATTTACACTAGTATTCCAAATAACTTCACACTCTCGCAAAGTTTTCATGCTATTGGCTCAATAAACAGAACACAACAAACTTTGCTGATGAATGCTAAAAAAGTAAAAAGAAATACCATCATCAATTGTCCTTTTCTGATTTCCATTACTCTGGCTGGTTGGCTCCTGCTTCACAGTTTGCTTTTTAACCTTATCTTTCTTCTCCTTACTAGCCATGGCTTCCAAATAACCTTCTGGATACTAAAATAAAAAAACATAGATTTAAAACAAAACCCACTGACATACAGGAATACCAACAAGACTAATTTCTAAAAGACTTTAAAACCCTGTGACCACATATTGAAATAACTACAAAATAATTTTTAAAACCCTACGCAATAGAGAAAACATTTAAATTATTATCTATTATTAACAGAGTGCAGTCAATTCAAAGACTCTAATCCAGACTCAATTTTATTAAAAAGAACCCAACACCTTTATCTGTGCCCTTACAACTATACAAATCAGTTGGGCAAAACTGAAGATGATGGTATGCTGTAAGATACACCATTGCCTTGCTAAGAAACAGTATGTTAATTCTTTCCTTTCATGAATTCTGATATGCCCAGGTCCTGCATCAGTTTATTTCTGTGCCTGAAATACGTGACCTATATGAGCTCCTCAGTCACATGGAGAGAAAAAAAATGGGGTTTTCGATTTCTCAGACAGTCTCAGCTATACCAACAGTCACTTGTAGAAACTATTTCCAACTTAAGGATAAAAAAACTAGATTCAAACTCTTAATTTTCCAATTCATATATGCAAAGCAATTCACTGCTAAGGCAAAAAGCTTCATTGAATGTTCCTCCTGCTATGTCAATATTACAGGGTTCTTTCAGTTTGCAGATAATCTGTAGTGTGTTTTGGCATTAAATCCTACCATATTGAAGTACAAGAAAAAACTGGGGCTTTAATTTAACTTATTTCTATTTCTGGAATTTGTTCAGAACTAGAACCGAGAATAAAAACAACTCTGCGAGTCCTGATTCAAACCTGTACACTCAGGCCCAGCTTCTTTGACCGCTCCATTCCTTCTGAAGTCCAAGGTGCAGGCTCAACATCATCTCTCCTCAGAAGATAGCGCCAAACTAAAAATCCACATTTTCCAATTTCTGGCCAATATTTCACCACCTAACGAACAATTTTAAAATTACTGTGATTTTTTTATCACAAGCCAAACACATGCATATAGTTATACTTTAACTGTTCAAGAAGAAATGAGAAAGCTACAAAAGTTATATATTATTATTATATAAAGTTATACATTACTATTATATAGCAGATCTTGTTTCAGGTGCGAACTTTTTCTATTTTTGATAAATACAGTGCTCTTTAAAGGCACCCACCTTAATTTCAGATGCTTAGAAGTCATTAAATGCACAAAAAGCTAAGATATAGTTGGAAGGAGAGAGGAAATAATTTGATTTCCAGGGATGAACATTACTCGGTTAGCACATACAAAGTAGCTTACCATATTCATTTTCATATATCCTATTATGGATTATGGTCTGTTATCATTGCTCTGAATAATTACAGTTCAGTTCTTTGCAGAATAAGCTAAGACTAAAAAGCTATCATGGAGAAAAAAGAATTATTTATTTTAGGTAATAATGAAGAATTTGCCATGTAACACATATGAGACTTAAAAACAGCTGAAGAAAAATGTTACATTGTGCTCAGTAGAACTCAGAATACCTTGTAAATGCCATCATATCTGTTGCCTTCCTCTGGGGCATATTTGCTGATCCGCCGTCCTTTTGAACTGCGCACTACTCTGACTGGCTTACCAGCTCTCCAATTCTTGGACTCTGCTCCATTTTTGTCATCCAGTGGGGCATCACAGTTAAGGGCCAAAGCCCTAGAAAGAGATTTAAAATATTCATGAACTAGATTGTTTCACACAACAGGTTTTTAAAATTAATGTGATTAAGTAATATTTATTTCCATTGTCTAATTATGCTTTATCAAGCAGCACAGAACTTTTCAGTATTTTCTTTTACAACTGCAGAACTGATGGAAGCAATGAGATCCATGCTACCATGTATGCTAAGAAAAAAAATGGGAACATAAAATATTTTGTTGTCAAGGTTACAGATGAAAACTCAGTTGATACTGCTAAATAAACCAAACCAATCCTTTTAGATTTAGTATTATTCATTTTTTTAAATAATCCTTTCCTAAATAGGATTGAGGGAATTACAAGAAAATTATAACAAAAGGCAAGCTTTCCCTATCACTATTCCCCATTAGCTGCAAGTTTTAGGGCCTTTTAAGTGTGTACCCAAAAGTTCATTACATATAATGAAAAACACTATAGAGAAAAAAGTAGATAGTAACCACCAAAAAAATTGTAAGTAACTGAAATACCTCACGTAATACATACATTCTCTCAGAATAGTCATTAAGTACTAGTAGCTAACTCACGGACAAGCAAACCCCTTTATCCACTAACTACATAAAGACCCTCTTCTAGAAACCTGAAGTGAGACAGTATGAATACCTAACCTAGACCAAGCTGCCATAATGCACCGTATTTCTACTACCACAGCCTAATTTGACCAGAGATTGAAAACCCTCCAGAATCAAACCAAACCATGGATCTCAGAAGGCAAAAAATGACATGGTTTATAAACAGCTATGGTATGAGTATAAAACCCACACTATACAGGACAGTAAGACAGGCTGTTTAATGCTGACCTTAAAAACGTTTCTCATATAAAAAGAAAAATTAAAAAAGGAAGGATATCTGGACAAGCAAAACTAATACTGATTCAACTACAGGAGATCATCATAATTTTCAGTATCAAAATGCTTGAAAACTTGTACCAAAATCAGTAACTGACAGTAACTCACAGCAATACCTTGTTATACTCCATGTGCACTAACGCCTGTAAAGCTACAAGGCAAGCTTTGCCAGTGGATTTCTCATTTGCTAACAGTAGAGAAATGCTGAGACTAAGGAGTCCCGCTTTTAATTCTGTTTCCCAAAGCAAGTTTGCTCTATTCAGTAAATATGCTCGTAAACCTATTGCTTACATCTACTTCCAGCTTCCTTCCCTCCTTGTTCTTTTTCACATCATGACCACTCTCTCCCTCCCTCCTTCTGTCCATCCCATTCTCAGCAGCCAAGTTAGGATTTTCCTTTCTCTCCTATGAGTACCACCAAAAAGCTTAAAGAAACCCTCTTCCCTCCCCTTGACAGCAGCACATACCTAAAAGCAAACCTGTCAAAGAAAAGGTCTCAGTGAATCTCAGCACTCCCCAGGTGCTAAGTGGTCAGTTGCATAACAGAGGTTATGCTCCGAAAAACACAAAAGGGTACAGAATTCTTTGTTCTAACAGGCTTTTAGAAGACATAAAACCACTTTAAGCAGACTTCTAATTCATGTTTTGCACACAGATTTTCTTTTTCAAACACCTGTTTTTGATAAAGCAACAGCCTAACTCCGTGCTTTTCACAGAAAACTATAATGGAAGAAAGAGCTAGCAAAATAGGAAAGACTTCCTTTAACATGGGAAAATGAACATGCTTGCTTTCTACTTAAATCTTGCAATTGATTCAACCGTTGAAGAAGAAACTTAAAAATAAACACCCAGAGTTGAAAAATTCCACACAGGAGTTTTGACAAACTTCTTATTAAATTCAGAGTCGTCTGAAGGAAATTGTAGGGCAATTTCAAGCAGAGACATGACTACTAGCTACATCAACAATACAGAACATATTTCCATTGAGTTGCAAGTGTTTCTTTAAATCAACAAAACATATTGCTTGATGAAATGCCTCATAGCAGCAAGAGCATTTTTTACAAAAGTAGCATGTACAAGAGTGAATGAATACAGCAAAATATCAGTTTTAAATTAAAGCACTACAACCCAGCTCTTTGTTTTGGAATACTTTTTGTCTTCAAAACTTACCTATTCATGTGCGTTAATGTCTGGTCAAATGAATGTTCTCCAATCCTTTTATTCCCAGAAAGATCTCTACCTCCACTCCCAGTGTAAGTGAATTCATCTCCTCGATCCTGTGCAAGAATATTATCCTTTGTTTCAACATTCCAAAGTAAAGCAACTCAATTAAAAAAAAAAAGCAACTTAATTTGTTCTGTTTACTCAGAGAAGAGCTATACCCCAAAGAGATGGAAAGATGTGTTTTCAATTTCAGCATCACTGTCCTTCTACAGTAGTTGTGCCAGCACAAAGCTACTGGTCTCAATGTAACATGATCACCAGAAAATTCTTACTAAGAAAGTGCCTCCCTTAAAAAATTGGATTTTCACACCTTTTAAAAAGCTGCTTTAAAAAAAAACAAACAACACAAACCTGAGGAAGGGAATCCATTCTAGCAAGTGGTTACTTGCCCTAGAGCTTTAATTTGGTTTACAAGAATTTTGTGTTAGTAAAATACATATTAAATACCTTGGAGCAATCACTTCAGCTTGTGCCAGGGGCTAAGTGCTAATACATACAAGGTCTTGCATACAAGGCAGGTGCTTTAAATCAATAATAATCCCAGCTCTTCTGAAATAGTAAGATCTTAAACTCACTTAGATTTGCATTTTGTAAGGTGATATAATTATGTCGTACTTTTCCGACACAGAATTTTCTTTAAATTGAAAGAAGGCTGATAAAATCTTTTACCATGAACCATAAAAACAGTCAAAATCTACATAACCCAAGTAAACCCAGTATTATTACTTTCTTCAGAGAATATGTCATAGAAATTCATGTTAATCCAGTCAAATTGAAGTATTTCTAGAAAGATGCAAATATATTTAATATGGTATCTCTTTGGATATGCAAATTCTGTATAAAGCACGAAGCAACAGAAGATGATAAATACTTTATAAGAAAACGTTTATATGAATTTTTATAGAAAAAATCTGAGCATACTTGTACACAGTAGTAAAATTCAGTCAGTTTCTTACCACTATTTAAAGTCTGACATTATTAAGGATCCAGTGCAAGACTGTTACACATATTTCATGACTGACAACAGCAGGAAAAAAGAAAGTTAGAAAGAGAAATGCTGGTTGAACAAGGCCATACATTAATTATAGAGAAGATGTTTATTTTATTCTGTGTACAGAAAATCTAACAGAAATTCAGCTGCAGTATTAGAGTATTTCTCATTCAAAATTTATCTAGACATAATAACAAGCAAGTGCTTTGAAGTTAAAAAAAAATACTCAAAGCCTAACAACAACATGTATAAACTCTGGCATATCCTTTCTTAAAACAGTCTCCTTATTTTGCTCAATGAATCTCTAAAAAAATAACAGAAATTGAAAGATGTTGTACAGGGACAATATATGAAACAACTTCATAAGAATGAAAGACCAACAAGACAAGAACTATTTACTATGAAAGAATATAAAATAAATTGTATAAAATAAGGTATCACAGAATTGAGCTATGTTTCTTTTTTCAGCGATTGTGAAGGCAAACAAAACGCACAGATCACAGATGACTGTGATTAGAACAATATGAATAGGGATGAATTTGCTTGATGCATCTGGCCCATTCAAACAATTCATTTTAACACTGAGTAAGAGGCTTGTGCCAATTTCAAAAACCAGAAAGATGTATCTTGGGAAGTCATGAATCCAGAATGATGTGAGTTTCGCAACAAAAAAGAAACTGAGCACATGTTCAGGTGTGGCAGAGGAGAAAATTGCTATAGTTGATTTTTTTGATGTACAAATGGAAATAAACTGAAAGGTGATTTTCCCCTCTTTTTAGAATATAATATTGAGACAAATATTGAAATAACATACATAGAAGAATTTTTAAAAATAGAGAAAAAACAGAAATACTACATATGGAGAAAATTATTACAAGACAAGACAGAGAAATGGAGAAAAATTATTTACCAGACAAGACAGGCTCTTGACAAATGGTTTTGTCTATCAACAACTAGGTAGACCCATCTTCACAAGAAGGAAGTACTGAATAGACTTTTTTTTTGTGTAACAGACAAACAGAAATCAAGGACAAATCACTCTAGGCTTAAGCCCCCAAAAATTAAGCGAGACAGCATAAATGCAACAGTATTAATAATTAACTACTGGAACACACTTCTACAGAAAGTGGGTTAAATATAAAGGGGCTAAACCCATCAAACTTCCAATGTCTTCAGAGAAAGGGTTCTCTGGGTGGTGCTCTTTAACCACAGGCAACCAGAAGACATTGTGCTTGAAGAAGTAGCATGGATCTAAGGCCTATGCAGACATGCTGACTTCTTGAACAGATTCCATACTTGATAGGTTACATTTGCATCTCTTCGATTATCCCAAACTTTCTATGCATAAATAGGCAAAACCATGTGAATCTGGGGAAACTGGAAATCCAGGGAAGGAAAATGGAGGAGAAATGGTGGAGCATAATTGTTAAAGGTCAAATAACAAGAAGATGGCATCTTTTAACACCCCCCAGCATAAGGAAGGCTCATTTCTTCTCTGCTTCCCAGAAGAACTACACTCACTTATTTCATCAGATACATTAAGGAGAGAGAAAAAAAAAATAAATAGGATTGCAGGGAACAAAGACACACAGTTCCTAGAACTGGAGGAAAATGACAGTGATCTTGCCATAAAGGGCACTGATCTGGACTGGATGAAGAGAAATGGGCAGGACATTTGAACCTCTAATATGAGAGCAACTCTTTAACAAGGAGAGGAAGAAAGCTCAGGAGAATACATAACTGCTTGCAGAGAGAGAAAATCTAGAATGGCAAGAGTAAGTGATGCACTGACACAGAGGCCTTAGAGTGGAATAAATGTGGATATGAATATAGTCCATAATAAGCAGAAGTAAAATGGGGATATTGGTAGTCTGGAGACCTAATGGGAGATGTACAGAAATTACTTCCATCGTGGTTATGGTGTTTTACTTTGAAAGTGGAGTCTGCAAGGAATATTTACACAGCTTATTATGTGGGTTTTTCTGATGAATAATAACTCACTAAAACAATTTCTTAATAGCTTTGAGTTCTGAGTCTATCTATAGACAATGAAGGACATGTATGTTCTCCTTTAAGAAACAAAATAACTGTCAAAAAAGGCTATTAAAACAGTGATATCTTTTCCTTTCCGTTCTATTCCTTCTTCCTACCTTTTCTCCATTTTCTTACCTTAAAATATGTAATTCTGCAATTTCTCTTCTGCTTTCCACAGGTTAATTCAACTTCCTTGCACCAAAACTTTAAACAGCTAGTAAGACCTTTATTACTGTCTTCTCTTAATGCCTTCTGTGTATCTCTTTTTCTTATGTTGTCTCCATAAAGTTATTTCTTAACTGTCCTGTTTATAAAGTTTGATCACGTTATAGAGCAGATGATCTTCACCCACAGTAGGACTGACGCAGTATCACATATTGACACATTTGAGTGGAAGGTGAGCCTAGTTCTAGTACTGTAGGCCAGTCAGCCTTACTGACAGCCTTAGATACAACAGAACGGTCAGTTGTATTAAACCATACTCCACTATTTCAATGTTGTTACATAATCAGTCATAAATCTAACAAAGAGATAATGGAAAATGAAAGAAGATTCTGAAGTCCACCTAAGTGTTCAACCACATTATTTCTATGGCTTGCCTTTACGCTGCAGCTGACAAGGGCATTAGCTACTTCAAGTTACTGGAATATCATGTATCTCAAGAGAGCTCTCAATTATTTTCTCTTTCCATTAACACCTCTGGTATTATGCTCAGATTTCAGTCTAGTCTCAACATATACACAAAAATTGTATTTATGAATTACTAAAATACACTACTATGAACATAAACACATTTTCTAGTTGAGCTTCAACCTTCAGTTTGAACAACAAAAAAAGTCCTACTGGCTTTTTTGATACAAGATACCCCAAAATTTCATCAGTTCATCAACCTCTCGATTCACCAGGTTCACCTCAGTCAAATGCAATGATAAAGGCTAATATTTTGAGTAATATGACAAAGCAAAATAACAAAGCACTAAGCCTTTTAAAATGAAGTTGATAAATTCAAGCCAAATATTAACTATCAGACAATTATATTTGAAAGGATTTTCTTTCCCTTGTATTAGGTATACCTGAAACTGAATTATGTCATCATTCATCTCCATTAAAGTCTCACACGTCTGCATGTACATGAGTGCTGACAGAATTGGTCTATCTGCCCAATTGTCTGATTTATTTTTGATAATTTCATGGTCTAGCATTGCTGTAAAAGGTGCCAATTAAAAAGAAAGGCACCTATAAAACACATATTTAATTTATATATCAATGAAAAAAACCCTTCCATTAAGTGCAGAGCTTGAATATATCATAATTAGTGTTTCTGAGTCTTCCTTGCAACCGCCCTTGACGACAAGAATGCAACAGTATTGTGGCACATTCCACCGTGATAAAAGCATTTAACCATTTTAATGTTAACCAATCTGGATCTCTGAACACTAAGTAAGACAGCTTCAAAGTAAAAACCAGCAGAAGGTGTCTAACTGGTCACGGAAGTAACTCAACATTTTGAAAAATAAGTCCTAAATGAAAGTACTACACAACTACTGTATGTACACCACTTTCTGTGGTTTTTCTTACTCCTTTCAATGTTCCAGGCCAAAATGGTGGATTTCCAGACCTTTCAACTAAACATTAATATGTACATAATTCAGGCTACCCGATGTGGATTTATTATCTTTTGCTCCATTCAAAATCAGTTCCAACTTCAAACCAGGTTCCTCAAAGACACAAGACACAGAAAGCCTTTTCAGGTCAAAGATTCTTTTCTGTAGCGGGAGATTACTCAAGAGATACAACAGGTTTTTTCAGACATTTTTTAATTACAATTGCATTTGACTATCTGCTGGCGAACACTGATCAACTGTTTTTCTGAGCATAAAAAATCCTGCAATCTGCAATAAGTTATTTAATTAGCTACTATAATCCTAGTTAAAGCAAGGCAAGGGAAATCTTGCCTGTCTAAAAGACATGCACTTATCATTTGACATTCATTTATCTCTACACATATTATTAGAATTTGTAACTTTCATTCTTCTTTTATTTCCTGTAATTTCATAACAATTATTTTTTATAAGTGTTCACGTAAAAAAAATAATCTATGAAGTCCAGCAAGAAACTCGTGGTTTGACACAAGAAAGACTAGCAGAGTTATGCTGATCCTTCAGAATTTTATGAAGAGAACAATATGATTATACTCCATATATTGCACTGATATGACTGTCTCTTGAAAATGTACAAATTTCAGAAAGAAAGTATCCGAGTATGTTAGACATTCACAAACAGAAACCAAGGCCTATGTCCTTGACCTAAGGCACTACTCCAGACAGATTGTTTCTTGGAAAGCATGAATTATAAAAAAGAGCTAAATGGCACTTTGCTGAGCATTCACAACATTAATTTCTACTTCTGAATCTGCTTTGCCATTGTTTCAAATGGGTTCTTCAATGCTTTAGAAACAACCAGATACGCAAAGTCCTGCAAATGGGCTCCGGAAAAAAATAGACAGAAGGAGTATGGACACAGATTCCACACCTCATTATGAAAGAAGCTGACAAACAGGCAGGTAAGACTACTTTGACAGATGTAGTATTAGCAGTAAAAAAAAAATTACAAGGAGCATCTGTATAACAAGCTTTGCAGAATGTGAAAGTAACTCTGAATATAATGCAGGTACACAGCAGACAATGAAACTCAGAAAATAATGAACAAGAGGTAATTTCTAGTATGAATTAGCATTTTGTATGGACTGATAGCTAACAATATGGAATAACAGAAAAGATGGAGAGTAGACTGTTGCAGAATAGGAGCTGTCCTGCAAATTTGAGAAACTGGGAGAAGCATTAAAGCTACTGCCCTACTGACCTACTTGGAGGTAACAAGAGTGGACAAATAACACATCTGAGCGAAAAAGATGGTATTTGGTAGCTATCATACAGTGAGATAGTCTAATTTTTTCACATTATGTTGGAGCTCCAAGCAGGTTCTAAACTAGTAGGGCGCTTAGACAGCTTTTGAAAGCAGCATGTTTCCTGGCATCAAGCATCAGGTTTTCAGGTACATACTCAATCCAGGTGACTCACAATGGAGAGACTCTCAGTTTAATGGTTATAATGAACTTGTTATGCTGGATTCTCAGTACTATAATACAGAGGTGGGAAAATCTGCAAGGAACTCTTCCTTTGGTAACGCAGTCAGCATGGCATGATAATTAAGAAAATTTATATAGGATACTATATCTCTTTTGAACAAGGACTCACACTGGATTCTGTTGACACAGGTAAACCCAGCAAACTGCTTAATAAAGCAACAGGTCATACACACATATCTAAGTAAACTGCTAGTCACAATGGTTTTTGGAGATTAAAATCTTAGATTCAGACATGAGCCTCCTATTGCCACTTGATTTGGATTAAAAGCCATTTAAGTATGGAATTCACTACAGTACTGGCACTGCATCTTTGGCACTGGTGGAACTGACTGATTGCTTTCACTGTGCAATTCACACTAAGCAGAGGTTCTGAAAAGCTACATCCTCATCACAGGGTTTGGGCAAATCTAGTGACCTAAAGACTTTTTACTGCAATTGGACTATTTCAAACAAGTGGAATAACAGTTTACTTGTTACTTCCAGTCACCTTGGAACTGATTACCCACAGGTAAGATTAATGCAAAGAGTCAGAATGTTTAAAAGGAACCGCAAGCCATTTCATGAAGTGTTTTGTGAATTATATGTTCCATGCACTGAACTGGTTTGGCATAAAATAACCAACAAACCTAAGTAATGAGTGTATTTGCCTGGGGTTCCTTTTGAGTCATTAAAGATGCTATTCTCTTTTTTACTCTCAAAATATTTTACAGGAGGATGTTAACAATCACAGATGATATTATTCTCCAAGAGATTCTGAATTCAAAACTCTGAAATGCTCAGAGGTTTCCTGTATGATCGTATACGGAAAAGCACTTAAAGAAGAAACGATCTTTGTTCAGGTTACACTAAGCACACCGCACAATTAATTTACCATCTTTGCAACGCCACCTCAACTCAGCAGAAAAGTGAATCTTGAAATTTTTGAAAATGAACAGCAGTTTGAACCCTGATATATAAAAATAATGACACAAAACAGAAGGGCAATTTTTCAACATAAAAATGAAATTTCTTCAGGTACTTGGTTTGATGAATAGACAAGTCAAAATACCTTTATCATGAACACTGTGATTGCACAAACACTGTTCATGTCCACTATCTAGTTTTCAAATCTTAGTGTATTCTCACATAATTCTTAGATTTTCAATTCCTGAAAGACTTCTCAATTTCTTCAGTTAATATTCCTATTATGTTTACTATCAAGAACAAGACCAGGAGATCAGAAATTAAGGCATTCAAGACTCTAAAGCTAACTATTGTAATTCTGTATCTTAAATAGGTAAGCCATATAACTTGTCACTAAAATTCAGTATTAAACATTTTCAAGACAGAGATTGATGTGCAAACACTTTATATGCATGTAATTAAAAATGAGTTTAAGTTTCATATGCAAAACGATTTCATGCAATGCTCATTTTGTAAACTATGGATGTAGTTCTTATCAATCTTAAGGGCAGATCCTGTACTGACAGAACTTGTTACTGAGCACTCCAATATATCCAGAACATCCCAACCTGAGCCAAGTTCTAGACAAGTCTGGGTCGGCAGGATTGTAAGCTTCCGAAGGCATAGCATAAAAATGGCACGATCTGAAAGCTCAATAGTGAATTCTATTTCCTGCAATATATTTTTGCAATTATTTATTTTACTCCAATACTAAACTGTTAATTTAAAGCTACAAGCAGAGCACTAAGATGGCATGTCAGCAGTGTGCATAAATAGTGCATAAAGTTTATAAACATACAGTAAAACAGTCTTCCAAAATGTATTTATTTCTCAATTTTGTAAAAACTTACACACAAGCACTTATGTCATACCATTGAAATCGGTATCTGAAAAATGGAATCTGCAGCATCCCAACACAGTAGGTACAACTACTGAGCAACAATGCTCTTAGAATCCACTAGCTAACAGTCCTAGAGCTTGGGTTAGGGTTGACTCTACGGTACTTGGTGTAGTAGTGTACCAACACCAAGTACCTCCTCATGTGACTTGTTAAAGAAAGACACAGACTCCTCCAGAGGCACTACTCTGCAGCAGCAGCAGCAGCCAGTAGGTGCTGTTGGCAAAGAATCCATCACATTCTGATGTTATTTCCAATGCTTCTTTTTTCCCTAGTGCTTTCCTCCTTGTAATTAACAGCTATGCATGTTTTAAGAAACTGGATTGCTTACTGCTTTATCCTTCACCTGATGCACGATTCAAAATTCCACCTGAAGGAGCAGAACTGTAGGAAAGGATGTAACCCTGTGTAAACATTATTCAATTGCAGAGAACAGTAATCTATTCATAAATAAATGCTGGTCAACATGAGACGACAGTCAGACGCAGTTACTGTTCAGTTTAGGAGCAGAATTGCTTTCGTTGCATTACTTAGATGTTAACATCAAAGCAGAATTTTTTTCCAGCACCTTTGGGGATCATAACACAAGACACTGAGACTTTCTTCAGAAGTTCAGAAAGTGCTCATCAGTAGGAGCCAAGAACCTTCAGAACTTCATAGAACCAAGTAAGATGTGCCTTTACTCTTGGTTCATTAAAGTAAAGGTATCACATATCTAGAAATACAACAAGCCCAAAGGAAGGAGCATCTATTTGTCTTGAAAGCAATAAAAATCAGGACCAAAGCAGAACACAAAATGTACAATTTGCATATAATTACACTATCAGATTTTAAATAATACAAAATTCAGACTCCAAAAGTATACTGAAATTTAACTACCCTAAACAATATAAAATTCAGCTGTAATTGAGGTATTTTGCTGAAGTATGAGCATAAGCATTCTTTAAGAAAGATTTGCTTACATATATCTCCCCAAAATACACAGAACTATTTAGTTTGTTATTGGTAGTAGTTATTTTTTTAACAGTCATATTTGCATAAGCATTAGTTTCAGGACATAACTCTATCTTTACAAACATTGATACATTAGAACAGCAAAAACATTGCTTGTATAAATGACATACCACTTCATCTTCAAATCCTCCAGCTAATACAAGTGAATAAGCTCCATCATTACTGCGTCCATGGATTCCACCCACATGTGGTCTGTGAACACCCGCTTCACTCACCTGGCAACAGAAAAAAAGCCAGTTTCTAGCACTTTTTTCAAACAATGAGACACCTACAATCACTTTTAACAATCAACTTTCTGCTTAAAATACTGTTCAGGGGTGTCTGTGTAAATACTTAATGTAAGACCGCCATTAAAGGTGAGAATTCCACTTGTTTTTAACGAAGAAAAGCCAAAAGTAAGGAAGAAAACCCAAAAAATGGAAGGACAATGTAGGATAGTGGTGACACTGGAAGATGTAAAGGTACTGTCTTCTTTGGGAAAAATCTCCACGACTCTTTCCATAAGCAGTATTCTTTCTACCTTTGTATCTTCCTTCAGACTTTGCCTTTGACTGTTTTTCTCATTCTGCCTGTCCCAGTCCTGAACTCCTAAACTTTGAAGCAACTTGCATGGAATTTTACATTCTTTGCTACAGTTTTGTACTTTAGTAATACAATACACCAGGTGTATTGTACACCAGGTCCAGCTGGCCAAAAATGCTGTCTCTAACAACAGACAAAAGCTGTGCATAGTACGAAAACTATAGAAGAACACAATAATACTTCCCTGCACAATTCTCAGCGTCCAGCTGTCTATGACTCAGACTTCCTAAACTACTTTAAAATTTTGGATCAATCGGATCAAAGAGAGAAAAGGAGTTCACAGTAGTACCACTTGCAATATGAACTAATATTACTTTTGTTCATTTTGAAGTGAGCAGCTGAACTTTTCTTTTTGATGACCCCTTTTTGAATTGCAGAATTATGTACATTCCTAATCACTTTTTCCATACTGTACATCATTTTGCAACTATCTACACTGCACCACATTTTCAATCTTCTTCCAGAATGAAAAGTCTTTCCAGTTGAATGAAAACCATTCTATTCCTTTAATCATCCTGATTGTTGTTCAGAATAACAAATTTTACTTTCCTGACTCTTCCATTCACAATACCTTAAAACATGATTATTTTTTTTTAATCACTATTGGGTACTAAGATGACGTATTTTCAAATTTAGCTATTAGAAGGTCTCTTTCCTAAATAATAACAAGAATAAGTATCTGAAAGCCCATTATAAATTATATAATTAGAACTGTTCCCCACCCCACATTTACTATCCACAACAACTTAGCACTCTCACCTAACTTTATCAGCTATTTGCCAATTTTTCCAGACCACTTATGAGTATGCTGAATAAAAAGGCCCCACTATTGCGCTTCTCTTTCCTGCTGTATGAAACATCCTTTCATTCATTCCTCCCTCCCTTCTTTCATTTCCAGGTTTTATCAATTAAATTTAGGTTTCTGGTAGGTGATTCACCCCAAAGATGAACTCTGGTAAGTAATTCATGCCAAAGATGCTCTTCAGATGCTCTCTCCAGAAGCAATACTTAGTCAATTTCCTTCTAGGGAAAAGAGAGTTTGTGTCATAAAAACTAGGCAAATCAGAAATAAAGAAACTACAGTCTCTAAATTCTCATAGATTTGCTGAGACAAACTCATTTCTCATACAGAAGACTAATCATATGAGAAACGAAAGTGTAATTTAACTTTCTATGTAGTAAACATTTCAGTCTTTAAAAAAAATAAAAACGGACAAAGTATTTCATTTGTACACAAAATTAAATAATTATGTAGAAATGGTAACTGACTTTTGATGTCTAGTCCACACTTAAACATATAAGAATTGGCATTCTCTGCTTAATTTTCTGACAAAGGCAGTACTCTAATTTGGTTCCTTTGTCCTACCAGCTCTAGAAAGATCTGAAAACTATTTGCTTTGGTGTCATCAGTGCAGTTCCTAAAAAAAAGGTGAACTAATAATTTCAATTATTGTTGATGCAACTTGATTTTGAGATTTTGCATTTGCATAGGGGATTTTGGAAACTCCTCTTACTTATGAGACTTTACTTAATCTGGAAGCCAACAAAACCATAACTATTTATTTTAATGGCCTTCACAAAAATAAGGTCAGGAGAGGTCAATGAAATATCCCAAAGAATCAAAATTGAATTTTTCCCTGTTAAGCAAGCCAGCCTGTAAAAATTACCTGTTGTGATGAACAGCATAATTTTACATTTCAAATTTAATTTGCTTCATCTTAGGCTCGTATTGATGGTAGTGTTGACAATGGACATCAAGGTGAGAAAGGATCAAAAGAATAAGTTTAGATTTTGGCTGCTTCACTGATATTTCTACCAAGGAGACAAACTGAAAGCTGTTGCTAAGGGAAGAATATCTGCTGCTATCCTTATCACCCTTAAAACTTGCATGGCCTTCCAAATCCAGAATTCTTCACTGGAAGACACCACCAGCAGACAGGGAGTGTTCTTTCTACTAACGGAAGAATAAAACATCTGTCGTCTTCTCATGAGAAAGCATCTTCATGATTAAAAGTTCAGAAAACAAATCAGAAGAGGCTTTTGATTCTTGGCTTACCCCTCCTCAAGCAGTTTAAAAAACCCTGTTTCTAGTCTTCCAAATATGATGGAAAACATTCAAATACAATCCTTTACACATGTAAAAGAAAAAAGAACTAACTGATTTTAAAAATAAAGAAGTATTTCCCTCACTAAAAACGACAATAGAAAAACTCAAAGATGAAACAAAAAACCACTGCTATTGGGTATGGCTGGAGAAAAAAGAAGTAACTTGGCAGTTTGCTGGAGACTTCAAAACCACAAAAAATCAGTACTTGCACGAAATGAGGTTGTGCTATCCTCCCTACTTTTTTTCCTGTCTCTCTGAGTATTGGCACTGTGCTTATATAACCAAAATGTGAAATGAATTGGGAAAATTAACTCCCTTCCCACCACAGATGGGACTATTTTCCTGCCAGTTTTTTTACCAATCTAGTTTATCACAGAGCCCAAGAAATAGTTCCAATAAAAAAATCAGACAGTGCAAGAAAGTGCACAAACAGCAAAGGCCGAATAGACAGCTTATTTTAGCAGCAGTACAAGCTTACACTGGTTTAAGCTGTTCATCAGCCTAAAAGAAGATTTGGACATCCGTTATGCATAACCAAAAACACCAGCACGGAGTGAATTTACAGTGATATCATCTAACGTTTTAAAAATCTGCATTCTCCATCTCTTAAGTGGGATAAACAGTTCATGTGAAGTACACTTTAGAAAATACTTGACTCTTTTCACTAAGTCACCCACTTGCAATTTTAACATGTGGCATTTGTTTATGCTAATGACAACAGACTTCTTATTAAGCTGTATTGCAAAATTAGTATACATCAACCTTCAGTAATATCAGCATCACTTCCAATATTAGAATCACAGTATATTTGCTTTGTTTAGTCCTGGTGAAAATGGCAATTGTCAATGCAAATTTATTTTAGTGCCCAATCCATTCATTACTATTCTTACTTCAACTACAGCTAATACTGAAAGAACATACCTGAACTCTGAATTTCCAGGTTGTCCCAACAGGAACACCAGGTATAGGTCCATAATGATTTGAAGGAACAATAGTGCATTCCTTAGTGCGACCAACACAGGCCATACCCTAGAAATACATTAGATGAAATCAATTAGTATTATAATATTGAAGACTACTTGCAAATTCAATGCAGATATAAGGAAATCTGATCGGTATAACAAACATACTTTAAAATATGTTAACAATTGTTAAAAGGAATGTTAATTACGTAACAATGTGTTTAAGGATTTGGGGGAGGGATCGGGGGTTGTTTTTCTTTGTTTTTACTTCTAGTCACCATAATAATTCTTCCACTGCTTTACCTGCTAGTAGATAGTGGGCAGGATTAAGCATTGTCTTATTGTCTGCGCAACCCAGTACTGAATTTTGTGTTGTGCATATATAAGAAGAATTATAGACGTAGCACATATATGAACAATTAGAGTAACAGCTATTTCTAAAATACACTCTACCTTGCCCCAGTCTCTCTGGCTTTCAGTACTGGCAGATGGCATCTTTGCTTTCTTTTTACTCTGTTTGAGCTTTTCTCCAGCCTTTACAACTTCATTAGAATCATTTTTGCAGGAAGGACAATACCTAAAAAAAGGTTTTAGTAAATTCTCAATTACTTCATCATAATGGCAATACATTTCTTGTAGCCAAAATAGTGTCAATTTGTTTATATCTTGACTGAATACTTCAAGCTAGCAAACATATACCAGTCTTAAGCAGCTGAAGCCCATGGCTTAAAAAAGGAATGCAACATGAACAAATACTGTCAACTTATAAAAAAGGGCACTTCAATATGTTTGCAGGTAGAGTGCAAGCGGCAAAACATTTAACTATTCTTCCTCACATGGTATGTCTTCTCCTGTATTGTCTCTTCATTCTGTCCTCCTTCATTTAGGTCATGTAAAGGAGAAGATAGCCGAGATTGGAGTACACTGCTAACCAGTACTCATGGTCTTATTTCTACATCCTGCCCACTCTACCCTTATTTTTTGCTTCTAGTGCAATAAATTTCACTGCAGACAGCTGAATGTCAAACAGAGCCAAGCTACCATGTACTGTGTGTAGACACAGACACACATACACACACACACCTGCATGCACACACTCACTTCACAACACTGAAGCCACTTGGAACATAGCACTGAGACTCATTCCAACTAACAAAAAGTCATCCTGATAGGAAAGTAGGAGATAGTCTTATGCAGTGACTACAGCAGAGAGATAAAGGGAGTAAACTGCTGCTTCTAATAACATTTTTATCCCACTCCAGGAATGCCAATGCAAGGCAATCGTCCATGTTTCTGGCTCACATAAGCTGGGTTTGGTCCATACGCCACTAGCGGAGGAAGCCTGATCTACACTAACATTGATAACCTAGTTTAGATAACTACCACTGGTACTACTACTACCATTTTGCACTTACTAACTTTTATATGTGGATATGAGTAGAAGAATTAATGATTAACATCCATAGGAAGAGATTTCACTATGTCAATAATGGTGTTGAACCATTAAGACAATGAAGCTATGTAGATCAAAAGAAATTAAAAATAATAGCAGATGCTGAAACTGTCTAACAGTAAGACTTTGAATAATACTATGGTTGTTTAAAAAAAAAAGAGTATGCAATGACCAATTAAAAGAAGGAACATGACATAGTGCAAATTCACAAGGTGAATTAACTATGGCATTCCCTGCTTCTTGACAGGGAATGACAGAGTACGTGTATCGCCTTAATATCTTTTAAACTGAGTTCTGTATGGAATATTAAATACTGTTTGCATATAGAGTGACTTAATCTCTGCAAGAGAAACTTACAACCCTTTCTCAAACTGCAGCCTTAGCCTCTGCAGAGAGTTTACCAAATTTTATACTATAGAAATAATAAATGGGATTTTTTCCACTTCTAAAGCAAATAAAATCTCTCAGGAAGTTAAGAATCAGACAGCCATGACTCTTTGCTAGTATGCAAGAAGATGAAAGAACACAGACCTCCTATTTGGTGGGAGACACTGCTTTGCTCAGCATAACTGCACTCCCTCTACATACAACCAAGCATTAAGACTGCACAGGGCTGGCACCACTACGTATCTCCAAACTAATTGTCACAAGCCATGGATAAATCTTAAGGCTCTTATGACTACACAGTAACCAGAAACAAACTAAAAAGCTTGACAGCCATTTTCCAAGACATTTTAATTATATTAATTAAACTTCTACTACTCATGGAAATACCTAATTTTTTGGTCTGAAATGTAAGCAGAAGGGTCTAAAAGTGCACTTAACATATGACCTGGGAGAATCTAAAGACCATGCTTTCAGCCAATTTAATTCTTTTGTGGTTGTCTGCAGAGCACTGAATCTTCTGTATGGAGGAAAACAGTCCTGGGGACCTATGCAGTGCAGTTATAGTGGTATTAATGGAAGAAGGTAGGGAGTCTGGACAGTAAGGGCAACACTGAAAAAATTTCTATTCTTTTAACTTTCTCTGTATTCCTCTGAAATAGGACAACTCACATTTCATAAGAAGCTTTTGAAACCAAATGAGCACCAGTGAAGACTAGAACACTAACACCTAATCTGAAAAACATTTTGAAGCAGCCAGCAAGCTAAGATAATCTTAGCACACTAGCTAAACTAAAGAGACACTGATGGCTGATTAGACTTCAGTATCAGTATCCTGACATGCCTATCAAACCTTCTGTGCATTTGAGGGTGTAGAAGAAACCAGAGAGAATAAGTTATTTTCAGGGTGTAAGAAGGATTTGAAGGTTTTGTGGGAAGGGGTCACTGACTTGAAGCACGTACATTTTCTTTATCGGAAACCTTTCTGTGACTAGTACTGGAAAAAAGCTGGGACTTCCCTGTTGCTGGAATACCGAGTTAGAGCTGGTTCTAAGAGTAACAGGCAACTGAAAAATGGACAGACAGAACAGATGTGTACTTCCAAAGAGATGGTCTCACTGAATATTCTGCATGAAGGAAGTTAAAAAAGAACTTCTCATCTGCTATATCCAAAGGCCAGGTGCAATCAGGTAAGAATATTGCTTATGGATTGCAGTCAGTAATAAACCACTTGTGTGCTGAGAATGGTTTCCAACATGTAACATCAACTCACTTATGTTGACAAGTAGTACGAAGCAAGAAGATGTCATGCACAGAAGACCAGTCTGCCTTGACTGTAAAAGATTTGGGGATAGTTCAGACTAACATGCTGTGTACTAAACACTGCTGATTAGGCCCTGTAATCATTTTGCATATGCAAGAAGTGGAAAGTACATAGAAAATATTAAAATAAATGCTATTTTTAGTTCCAATTACCCATACATATTTCTAGCAGGTAATGAAAATATTTTTTAGATAGTGTTTCAAACCAGCAGTTCCTCCAAAAACAGCGAATGCAACTCTTCCCAGTGCAGAAATTTCATGGGAAAAGACCAACATCCAACAACAGTATCCCTGTGGCCAAACGTACACACTGAGAAACAGCTATCAATGTTAAGTCACACATTGGCATAAACACAGGAGGAGTTCAGAAAAAACACAATGCTGCAGAAAACCCACAGACCATTAAGCATTGACCAATAAACAACCTACTGTGGCATCCACTATGGTATAGGAGATTATTTATTTCCAGAGAATGTCAAAACTTCCAAAGCGCTCACACAGATTTTTACGTAAAATTTAATCACAAGGTCCAAAGAGATTCCATAAAATGTATCCATAGACATCTTAAACATTTATTGATGTCTACGTAATGTAAAAAATTATTAGAATAAAGTCCTATTTATTACTCATTTATAAAGATGATTAGCTTCCCATGTAAGTCACAGGCAGGTGATAAATATGAACAGTGTAAATTGTAGATCACTAAAAAGACAAAAAATGGTACAGAACCAAAGATAATTTAATGGGCTGCTAATGGGTCCATGCAGATTCACTTCAAAATACAATTATCTTGATTTAACAACGTTTGTTAGCTTGATTTTCCTACTGGTAGAACCAGGGACAGTAGAAATGACAGGCAGCAAGGTGGTGGTCCTCCCACAGTAGGAGAAATGAATGAACTAGAGGCAACAATAGATACATGAAGGGCACAGGGGCAGCAACAGGACGAAGGGAAAGAGAAGGGTGAGTGTAAGAGAACAGTTCAAGCAGTGAAGCTTGAACAAAAATAAAAGACTGGGGAACAACCACTGTTGATAAATGCAATCAGATCAGATAATGTTGCAGAAGATCATAATGAATAAAATGAACATACCAGTTTTGAAACTCCACAATGGTCATTAAAGCTTACTACTAATCCTTTGTGAATGGATTTAAAAGAATTACCTTGACAAAAAACATAAGGTTTATATTAAGTAGATGTATGAAAAACACAGCAGAAGTATAAAAATTCTTCAGCATTGTCTCTCATGAGGTGCAAATAACAAAACAGTACCATGTACAGAATGGCAATATAGATAAGTAAATCATCCTTGTATATTTACCAGTCCTCATCTTCTGGTATCTTGCTTAAGGGAGGGTTCAGGCAGTATATATGATACGCCATATTACATTCATCACACAGGAGTTGCATGTGAGCATCCTGTTTTCCACCACACAAATAACATGAACAAAACCGGCACTCCTTATCTGGATCAGCCCTACAGTGCTTGCATTCAGGGCCACTTTTTCCTGTCAAAAACAAAGCAAAAGTCAAATACCATGTATCTTAGAAAAGTGCATTACTGTATCTACAGCAAAAAATTATTTCTGCCCATGAACACTGCCCTCCTGAAAATGCTTTTCTCCTGCAATTAAATATTTGACTATCTAGGATAAAGGGATTTTTTTCTGCTGTACAAACAAGCAGTAAAGAAAATGACTAAGCAGCATCATCTCTTATTTTCTCCCCTCCCGTTCCCAACATGCCACCTGCACACACTCCCTACAGATGGAGCCTTTCACAATCTCTAGCTGGAGTCTTCTAAATACAGCCATGAAGAAATTCCAGTTAGGTAAGTAGTAACAGTAAAATGAAGATGAAACTACAATCTGGAACAGCTCTCTTCCCCTGAAATTAAATTTACAGTTGGATAGAAGAATTAGCAGTCTGACACCACAGACAACCCCAAAACATCAGTTGTTTCACAGCAGCAGTTTAGTTTACAAACAAAGAAACACTAACTTTCTGTTTCATCTCACTTGGAAATTCAGATTCATGAAACAAAACCATTGGCATTGACTCCTCAATCAGAGCAAAAAAATGCTTTTATACAAGCAAGAAGTAAAACAAAAAGAAAAGCAAGAAAAAATACTTGTAGCAGCATAAACATTTACAGGAGAAATGTTTGAAACAAGTTTGAAGCGAGAAGGTCCAGAGAAATAAGAGAAGACTTCAGAAGATAACTTTGTAACAGCCCAAAGAATTCCAACATTAAAATTAAAAAACCCTCATGTATATGTTCTGTGCAAAAGTCTTCTAGAAACGCCACCGAAATGAATTTGAGCTTAAGCTAGTCTAATACAATAATTAATAAATTACTTCCAAATGTCTCTGGAAATAGTATTTTATCTGAAAGAAGTAATTGGCTTTGAATCAGAAGACAAGGAAGACTATTTGAGAGTGTGGATTTGGAAGTCAGGAGCCAGAGAATCTAGAAACGTGAGATAAAAGAACATTTTTCTTAAAGTTTAGAATGGGCCAGAAAAAGTTCTTTCGAGTACCATTCTGGAAGAAAAAAAATAAGCACAGCTTACAGAAGTTCAGAAACCAAAACAGCTGGAATATCAACACCTGGAAGAAATGTTCTTGTAAGTCTGCAAGCGAACTACCTGAACTGTTTGATAATGCCTATTCAAAAGGGCAATTGGCCTAGAAGGACAGTGTGGTAAGTACAGATAAATTCACCCTTGTCATAATCTTTTCCAAAAGTACCCAAAAGGCATTAGTCGTACAAAAAATAACACTTTCATTCTCTGGCACAAAACCTTACTGAGTATGTCCATGATGTCACAAGCAAGTTCATTAATAAGGAACTTGAAGAGCAATCCCACTACAAAAATGAAAACAAACTACTCCTGCAAATCCCCCTACAGCCCTTCAGAGATAGCATGAACATCATATCCTTCCACAACTGCTAGGCAGACAGAACATTAGACAATAAGAGAAGGGCACAAGCAACAAATCATAATATTTAAGAAAGCATTGCCTCTTCCCATGAAAGATTTAACCCTTAGGAAAACACAAATTATTATTTTTCACACTGCTGCCTGATACATTTTTAGTGGAGACTAGAATTTGTCAAACCTCAAATACAACTACCCTAGGTTTCTCCACCTAGCACAAGAGAATAATATTCAAGGATCAGCTTACCTACTCTCACCTTTATTTTTCAATTTTTCTTCACCATGAGTCATTATCTAAGTCGCTGCCTTCAGTGGCTATATAGCCTGGTAAATTAGTTTGCTTGGATAACATAAGCAATCAGAGTAAGTATTTCTTTCAGCAGTTCATTCTTAAACAGAAAGATGAGGTGGATCCCTGATGCATCCAGAGGAGTTCCAGATACATTTACACTTTTCCTAAGCATACTGAGAAGTAAAGGAAAGGCTATGGGTCTGTAGAAATCCAGCCCCTTCCTGCTGAGGAAAAAATTGCCCTCCCAACTGAACAGACTTTATAGAAAATTTGAAAGAGCAGTGTATAATATCTGTGAGAGAAACTTCAGACTGAAAGTCTTGTAAGAAAGGGGGACTGGAATGCCAAATGCTGTGTGTATCTGCAGTTTTTCTGGAGGATCTTGAACAATACTTTTATCTTCAAAGGCGGAAGCAACTGGACTTAGAGAGGGAAGGGGAAGGAGTTTTGAGTAACAAAGAAGAGTCAGGGGCTACTGATGTATTAGGAACCAACACGGAAACACCTGTGAGATGCTTCAAAGGAATTATGGCTTTTTCCTCTAAAAAGGTGACACAGTCGATAGCCCAACTGAAATGTCACTACACGAACTCAAACAGGAGGAATTAGAAGCGGCTCCGCAGATGGAAACCCACGATCTAATCATACTGGAACCGGGTGGGATGAATCTCATGACTGGATGGAAGGAGGGGTGGGGAATTCGCACACATTTGATGGACTGATTGCATAGAGCTGTCTTTGAAAAACAGTGATGAACAGGTTAAGAGCTATGGGTATCCAAGTCAACAGGGCAAACTTCATGGATGGTGCTTACCACCCAGCACCCAAATAAGAAGACCCTGTTGATGAAGTGTTCTTACTTCAACTACAGGAAGTATCACGCTTGCAGGCTCTGATCCAGCTGGGGAACTTCAGTCACCCTGACATCTGCTGGAAAAGCAGCACAGCAAGCTGTAAGCAGTCCAGCAGGCTCTTGGAGAGCACTGAGGATAATTTCTTAATCCAAGTGATACACAGCCCAATCAGAGGAAAAGCATTACTGGACTGGTTGCTTACCAACACGAATGAACTAATTACAAAGGTCAAGACCCCTGGCAGCCTGGGCTGAAGTTATCATGCACTCATGAAATTCAGTCTTGAGGGATATAGGCCAGATGAAGAGTAAAGTCAAGATTTTGAATTTCAGGAGAGTGAAGTTCCATTTGTTTAGGTAATTACAGCATGGGACCTCCTGAGAAACCACCCTCGGGGATAAAGTAGAAGAACAGAGATGGCAGATCTTTAAGGGCATTTTTCTTATAACATGAGAGATCTCAGTTCCCATGTGTAAGCAATCAGGCAAGGAGGGTGGGACACCAGCATGGCTGAGTAAGGACCTCCTGGTCAAACTGAAGTGTAAGAAGGGAAATACACAGGCAGGAAGCAGGGACATGTATCCTGAGAAGAAAATAGGGATGCTGCCTGGATGTGTAGGGATGGGAATGGGAAAGCTAAGGCACAGCTGGAGCTGAAATTGGAAAGGGATGCAAAGAATAGTAATGGCTTCTACAGCTACCTTGCTCAGAAAAGGAAGCTTAAAGAAAATGTACCCCTCCCCCATCCACCTCACTGCCCCCATAAATGAGACAGAACTACTGAGAACCGATACCGATATGGGGAAGGCTGAGGAAGGCAGCAATTTTTTGGCCTCAGTTTTCACTCTTCCCACATCTCTCAAGTCCCTAAATTTCAAGGCAGTGACTAGGGGAGCAGAGCCCCTCCCACTGTAAGAGAAGATCAGGTTTGTGACCACCTGAGGAACCTGAACCCATCATATCTAAAAAGTCATAGCAGTCACGGAAAGGCCCCACTGACTAGAGGAAAAGGAGTATTGAGCCCTCCTTTAAAAAAGGCAAAAGGAAAACCCTGGAAATTATTGACCAGTCAGCTTCACCTCAGTGCTCAATAAGACCATAGAACAGAGACTCCTGGAAGACACATCGAAGGATATAGAAGACAGGGAGGTAATTAAAGACAGCCAACATGGCTTCACCAAGGGCAAATCATGCCTGTAGAATTGCCCTCTACAATGGACTGAATGCATCAGTGGACAAGGGAAGAACTACAGATGTCATCTTTCTGGGCTCCTATAAAGCCTTTGACACAGTCCCCCACAATATTCTTCTTGCTAAATAGGAGAGATATGGGTTTGATGGATGAACTATTAGGTGGATAAGGACTTGGCTGGATGACCACATCCAACAAGCGGATGGTCCACATTCAATGGCTCAATGTCAAAGGGGAAACCAGTAACAAACAAGCAGTGTCCCTCAAAAGTCCATAATGGGAACCATACTATTTAATATCTTCATCAATGACATATATAGTCATTGATTGGTTATCAATGGTTAAAAAAAATAGTTATGAGCCAGCAATGTCCTCTTGCAGCTCAGAAAGCCAATCATACCCTGGGCTGCATAAAAAGAATTGTGGCCAGCAAATCAAGGGAGGGGATTCAGTTAAACAATACCTGGAGTTTTCAATAAACAAACTACAAACTGTCATTTTCATGACATGACTTTAATTTTTCACATTTCTGCTTTAACCATACTGTAAGTCAAATGCCCTGATTATATCTGCACTATTGGTCACATGAAGACAAGTCTGTTCACCCCTACCAACACTAACTAAAGTTGCATATATCATTTCATATTCTCTCTTCTTTGGTGGGAAGAGTTACCCGATGTGTATAGCACAAATTTGTGTTCTGATGGAAGTAATATAGGTTGATATACAGGTCTTACTTCCATTTTGCATATAAATATTTGCAATAGATTAGCAAGTATGTCACTTCTGAGTTTTCTACTTTTCTGGTAGGATTAGTTCTACTTTTTTCCTGGGCTTCAGAATTTAGATTTTCATTAAATAATCTGAAAATAGCTACCTTATTTTTAACTGCAAATGCTAAATGTTTATTGATGTCATACACATTTTCATGTAATTTATACACGTAAAACTTAACTAACATATGGCCATGTATAGCTGTTTATGGTGTGAACACATTATGTTTGACTATTTTCAAAGCAGGCATTCTATCTTTTGGAAAGGACATGTAGCTGTAAAAAATACAGCCAGGGTATTTTCTGATTGTGCTTACAACAACCCATAGAGTATTTAAGGCCAATTAATTCTTTGAATTTCATCCACCATTGTTCTAACAGGCAGCTTTTCATAGCATATAAGCTAAGGTAGCTGTGTGTATTTATAGGTATATGCATATACGTTTTATAATTTTAAATACAAAGTATGAATAGGGATGTAAGTTCAGTCCAGCTTACGGCATACAGCTCAACTGATGTGCGCTGGGCTTAAGTGAACGAAGTTAAGACAGCTTACCAAAAAAATCAGAATCACATGAACAGAAGAAATGAAAAGGGCAGTGTGGTGAGAAAGTTGGCATCATGAAAATGAGCAGTTCAAAACAAGAAATAAGACTAAGTTGCCAGATTGATTAAGTTTTAAGGGTTACAATATTAAAGATGATATGTCTGTGTCACATTTATTTATGAAGGTTTGTAAACGATATCGTGAAATGAATAAAAACGGGACCAGGAACAGAATGAAATAAAACAGATACCTCTATACAGATGGCAATACGCGAGTAGTTTAAGCAAAGAGGGTACAAATAAGGAAACAGCTGTCCAAACAGGAGGGAAAAAGCTGTAATTTAAAGAACTTGACTTTGAAACAATAGAGATGCCAACCAGTGTAGAAAATATAGAATAGCAAGGCTGCACGTGAAACACTTTGTTCAGCTTTGGACCCCTCATGACAAGAAAGACATTGAGGTGCTGGAGTGTGTCCAGAGAAGGGCAACAAAGCTCGGTCTAGAGCACAAGTCTTAGGAGGAGCAGCTGAGGGAACCGGGGTTGTTCAGCCTGGAGAAAAGGAGGCTGAGGGGAGACCTTATCACTCTCTGCAACTACCTGAAAGGAGGTTGAAGAGAGGTGGGGGGTCTGTCTCTTCTCCCAAGTAACAAGTAATAGGACAAGAGGAAATTATCTCAAGTTGTGCCAGGGGAGGTTTAGATTGGATATTAGGAAAATTCTTCACCAAAAGAGTTGTCAAGCACTGGAACAGGCTGCCCAGGCAATTGGTTGAATCCCCACCCCTGGAGGTATTTAAAAGATGTGTAGCACATAGGGACATGGTTTAATAATCAACCTGGCAGTGACAGGTTTACCATTAGACTCGATCTTCAGGATCTTTTCCAACCTAAATGATTCTATGATTAATCTATAGTCATGTCACATCCAATGTTGCCACTGTAGATAATTTTGTATAGTCAGCAATACAGTAAACATTCATTTCCTTAACACACATAATTTTAAAAATTAATTCACAACACAATAGGTGCAGAGAAGAACTAAATGAACTTTAATAATTTTATATGTCCTTTTAAAAGTTTCATAAACAATTAGACTTGCAAAATAAGTAGGCATGCAAATGCAAAGCAGTATCTGTAGACTTTTTAATTTCTCATACTACAATTTTTAAAAATAAAAACATGTTAAGATATTGCAAAAACCCTTTAATGTGACCCAGAAAAAATAAGCAGAATGGATAGTTCATTTTTTTGAGTAATTTGAGGAAAGTAAATCATAAGTAATGAAAAATGAGTTGTCAGAACTTCATTGATAAAATTCACATTTTTACTTTTATGAATACCACAGCAAATGTTATTTGCTGCTCTGAAAAGCAGTGATTTTTTTCAGATGACAGTAAATAAACAGGAAGCTGACTAGTTCTTGTGCACTGAGAGCTACATACAAAGGTTCTGAAAAATTGCTGTGGAGTCAGGAGTTTAATATATAACATCTAATACCCATTAGCAGTCCAATCTCTCAATGTTGCTATCACAAACACTTACCGCTCCTAACTTCAATGTATTTTTAAACTTAGAATAAAACGTCACACTACTTTTTAGACAAGCTGCCACTAACTCTTATTTGTGGTTGTGGGGAGGATAAGGAGGTATGACAAAGTTACTTTCTTAGAAGGACACGCAGGGACAAATAATAATCCTTACATTAATTATCCTTTTTTTTTTTTTTTTTTTTGCATGGTACAAGAAGATTTAGCACAAAGTTCCTTATCTTTGTTTTTTTTTTTTAATTCCACATAATGACAGGGTTAAAATGCACCATTACAGATTGATTCTATCTTTGGCATTTATTAATTTATTAAAAGTTTAAATGACATGTCAATTGAAATAGCAGTTTTACTGACCTGGATATATGTCTAGGAACTTAACTGAGACTGTGAACTCATTCAGCACAGTTCATTTAGAATGTTACCAGCTGTTCCCCTTTTTACTTGCTTATGACTGATAACACTAAGATGTTACCAGTTTCTGATTGTAAGTAATAGAGCCGCCTTACTGTAAATATACTTTTAGGACAGAAATCTAAAAAGGGTTCTACGTTATTACTTTCCTGAACACACAAAACAATTATTATTACTTCTGCATGCTGATCCTTCTACTTTTTTAAAGAAACATAATTCAATTTGTACTTCAAATAATAAAAAAAGCATACTTTTGAAATCTCCATCCCCAAATGTCAATGGATACGCTCCTGGCTTTTCAATCTTGTACATTTCCTCTATAAAAAGGATTTTACAATCATTTATTGTGTCTTCTGGGCCTCTGAAAAACAAGAATAAAAAGTACATTCAACTTAGTTCCTCAGATCTAGATTCTGTACTTTGTGAATCCAAAGCAACGAGATAAAGCTAACTAACACCTTTTTTCCATCACTGATAGGATACTTTATTTCAATTTACACACAAAATTCAGTCTAGTACTGTAACTTCTAAGAAAACCAAAACACATACTTAAAGCTTGCATAATGAAAAGACTACTCCATTACCCTCAGACTACCTGGCAGCTGAGTATATCCTTATTGACAGCCAACCGTAACTTTATAATTCTATTTCTAAAACATCAAAATGTTTTGAGTTTTTCTGGCTGAACACAGCAGACCAGACAAAATCATATCCTCTCAAATACAGCATATAAGACATTATTATAAAAGTATAGAGTCAGAAATTAATCAGAAACATGACATGTACGACACAATAACAGATGCTACTTGGAACCCACAGAGTAAGAAAAGCAATAGAAAGCTTCAAAAGCTCTTCCATGACTTCCAAATATTTTGGAAACGTAAAATCCGTTCCCGCGAAGACACATACAATACTGAATTATGTACTGTGAGTAGTCTTATTTATGTCAGGTTTCAGTGCAAAAATCGGTTCACCATATCTCAGTGATGAGTAACAAATACTCCACAACTCCACAACACTAATATGGAAAGAATTCTAGAGAAGGATTAGGAAATATTAAACGTAAAAGCTATCACCTCCTCTTATTATAATCTCTTTGTATTTGCTAAAATTCTAATTCAAATGTAAACACATCTAGGAAGAAAAGGCCATAAAGAACACAAACAGTTTTAAAATACTGCCTTTTCTTCCCTCCTCAGCATGATATTGTGCCTTCTTCAACTGCCTGTTTTAACATTTTCAATTTACTACTTAATCTAGAAATAAGCAGGAATTTTCAGTATAAACTGTATTGGAAGTATTAATTACTGAACATAAGTCTCACTGATTTCATTGAATCACATGTCTGATTACTGATTTCAGAGTTGAACAGTTTGACATGACAGAAAGGAATTGACTAGCTGGAGAGCTTTATTTCTTGTAGGGTAAGACCCAGCCATTAAAAAATAAAAACAAAAATCTGAAGGAGATTAGGATTTGTTGAACTTCTTTCTTCTTCAAAAGTTAATCTAATTCTGTTGCACTGCTGCAGTCCCTGTTTTGGTTCTCAAAAAACACTTCAAAATCTGAAACTACACAAGCAACTAAATGAATACAGATAACAAATTACCATAGCTTGAATTATTAAGATTATAAAATTTAACATTTACCAAGACTGTGATGTTTGTGGTTAAAATGTCCAGTGAGCATCCTGCAACACAAGAAATAAAATAGATATTTTTTTCTTTCCTACATAGACATCAGATGTGCTGGACATAACAGAGAAGTAGTAGCACACAGTCAGCCTAATTCCAAGTTAGGAAAGAGTGAAGATTATCCAGTTTTCTGAAGGCTTTATCATGAATGAAAAAACAAACTAGATTATTGGTTACTGTTCAGTATTTGAAGGAGGTTGGGAAAGATTCTGCTAAGCATAGCTGAACCTGCAACCCTACAAGTGTCTCTTCAGAAGCAGGGAAATAGTGAAAATTAATAACTGTAAGGATAATGATTAAATATTGCCACACTGAAGACTATACTCCAGGCAAAGACCACCAGGAAGTTAAAACGCTATTGTCTTTCTAATATTTAGAGTGTAGAAAGGCCCAAGAAGATGTCCAAATCAGGTGAACAAATCTTCTAAGCCCTATTTGTAAGATATCTGTAAGAAACAATCACAGGGGTGACTTGAAAATCCTTTTGAAGAAAGTCAGCCAGCTGGCGTATCCCTATAAAAAGATCTAGGCTGCAAAACTAAATCAAACTATAGACAGGTAGGGAAAAAAGATATTAGGCCCCTATTAAATAAGGATAACTACAGTAACGGAACACCGCCACAAACACCAGGTTTCCGTCTGGGATCTGTTCTTCCACGCTCTACGTCTCTAGCTACTCTCACCACTTCCCTTGTGCTGTCTCCAGTTCTTGGACTCTGCCACATGCTGACTTAACCAAGGCAGAAAAAAACTAAGCCAGGAAAAAACCCACAGGCAACAAAACACTTTCTTGGTGGCTCTGAGCACTGCAGTGTTTAGGTCTCCATGGAAATGCAGCTGAGAGGACACAAACTTGAACACAGGAAGTTCCTTCTAAACATGAGAAGGAGCTTCTTTACTTTGAGGGTGGCAGAGCATTGGAATAGGCTGCTCAGAGAGGTGGTGGAGTCTCATCTCTGGAGACATTCAAAACCTGCCAGGACACATTCCTGTGCAACCTGCTCTAGGTGGACCTGCTCTGGCATGGGGGTGGGACTAGGTGATCTCTTGATTGACTATAATTTTCTTCTAAGTGTACCAACAGCTGTTTACTTTGGCATCTGTATTTATTTTGACCTTTTTTCTTCCTTGCAGTTTTTGAAGGGAAAACATTCCCAATTGTTGATCATATGCATAAACAGCAAATGTTATCACATTTCTAAGATTTGGGTTATTTCAACAGAACATACAAATGCTACATCAATTAACTACATCCATCAACAGAAAACTGTTTGTATTCCTGACAAGTAAAATAATGTATTTAAAATAATCTCCATTTGCACACTAGGGGGCATCACTTAAAAGCAGTGCTGGCCACTGTTGGTAACATGTCTCAGATTTATTTAGGTTTCCTTACAGGGCAGTGAATGCAGAAGTCTGTTTTTCTGTACCTCAGTCTGGATAAGGCTGCATGGTGCAACCACCCACACTAGAACGCTGGACACCAGCTTCTGTTATAACAAAGTATGCCTCTGACAACGTAAGATTATGGAGATACTTCCGATCTGTGAATGGCTACAGCACTTAAACTCCTCCAGCTGTTACCAAAACTGCAGCTCTACGTAAGCCGTAATTTCCAGGTTTGATTTAAAGTGAACTATTTAACTAGAAAACTCAAAAGTGATAGAAGAGCACTCCCAAGAACGACTACCTCTCTAAAAGGACTGTGGGTGCCAGTACACCTCTGCAGAAAAGCTGAGAGCAGAAGCTTCCCTTTTCTGCGGTAGCATGCAAAGACACTTTGAATTATCTGCAACACATACCCATTAATTCACAGTCATAAAAGCATTGTACATTCAAATAGAGAGGACAAACTGCAAACATAATCTCTGGCAGGAAAACTGAATGAACAAATACAGGCTGAGCTTCTGAAAGCATCAAGGTCTCTTTCCTTATTTTCTGTACCTTGGAGAGTCTTTTCTTAACTGCCATACACTTTCTGTTAGTCCAAGATTTTTTAAAGGTTTAAAAAAAAACCCCACCAAACAAACAAACAACCAACAAAACAGATTTCACTACACTCATTAATACTATAAACCTAGTTATGCAAGGACCTTCCTTAGTTATAACACTGCTTTCCTGTCTATCCAGCTAGATTCCTCTAGGACTTATTTCTAACACAATTCAAAAGCAGTGAATCTATTTAAAAATCAAAATACAGAATTATGTCTTCTTTTACCTAAGTAAGGTGCAGTTCTATATTCATATAGAAATACATGTATTGGTGTGTATATCAGTATGACTAAAAAGAAAAAAGATGAAAAATAAACAAGCACTCCTTAAACAGATCTGTATGGAAAAACCAAAATAGTCATAGCAGTTGAATAATTCGCTGAATATTAGTAAGCATACAACTCCAACGTGCATCTACAGAAAATTTGAAGCATAACTTAACTAAGTTAAAATCTTATCAAGAATCAATAGTGACAGCCTCAAGGTAGCAGCTTTGACACAACTTTACCCATGTCATGGGACACAAAGATATTCTCAAATTCCAGTACACTTCAGACAAATTTCAGCCTATTTGAAGAGCATATTTTTCCCCATTTTTTGCATCTTGCAAATCTTCAATGTGTATGCAGTCCAAATATACTATCCCTAATATGAGCAAAACTGCACCTAGGAAAAACTTGCAACATCTCCTTCCCTCTCCCTACACTGCCTTATGGTTTAGAGCTGTTTTACTTCAATTTATGCTCTCTTTTTTTACTGCATTTTCTCCAGAAATATAGAAAGTAGTTGTTTCAGAAAAAAAAAAAAAGTTCTTTTCATTACATGTAATTCTCTGCATATAGCTTTTAGAGAGGATGGAAGGTAGCAAAATACCATAAAGCTGTATTCACACATCTAGAGACACTTGTGTTGCTGCTATCCATATCTTTCAGAAACAAGCCAAACCTGAGCTCAGTAGAATATTCATTAGGAGTAAATTCCACTGCTGCCATTTCAACTATTAAAATTACTTTTAACTACACTGATTATCACATTGTTTTCTTGAAAGACACCACTAAAAGATATGTAAATGGGTTCACCAGTGCTACCACCACAGCAAAAAGTTTTTGCAAAGTATGCAGAAGCATGGATTTTTATCAATCTTATTACAAAAAAATCACAGGTATATTATCTCAAAGTGCTGAAGCGCAACATATTTTTTTTTTATATAGCTGGTTAAATAAAACAACTCCTGTAATTAATGCTAGAAAACAGAACTCTAAAAATAAAAAAAAAAATTAATTCAGTTTCATGGAGGCAACAATTGGTAAAAACATGCTTTTCTCTCATAGCACTGCAATCCTACTGACATAAGCAATATTATTCCTGTATCTAGATGGAGCTTATAAAATAGACGGAATTCATCGTTTCTGTACCACATACTAGGTCATGATAGACATTTTTTCTCTTTTGGACGCCTCCTGTATTTTTCCTTTTGGGATACAGGCATTCAGAAAGTAACTTTCAGCCTAAATTTTTCCTAAAAGATAGCCAGTATTTGAACCAGAGTAAACATTTTGTTTTCCACTATGAGTTACAGCAGAAGCAAGCAAATACTATAAAATAACTTTACAATGCTAGTACATTCCAATAAATGCCACAGCTGCACATATGGAACTACAGAGGAAGATCAACTACCACTGCGACAAAGGATGGCTAGTAATAAATGGTTAAGCCTTACCAAAGCTAAAAATCTCTGCTCAGCTAGTTGCTCTTGAAAGAGTAATTCCTCTGCCACATTAGACATACAATAGCTTTAATAATGATCAGGCTACACATCATTTGTCTAAAAAATTATGGTTATCTAATAAAATTGTGGTTATATTACTCTGTCAAATATACACAAGAAATATCACCTTTCTTCATTTCTTCACCTTATCACACAAAAAGCGAGATTAAAAAAAAAATAATATCTTGAGTTATACATTACCCATGGTAAGCAGGACTACATTTCTATTTCATGTAAGTACCCTAAATCCTTTAAAGAAAGTAAATCCCAAAACAGAGCCAGACCCTTCAATACAACAGAATTCCTAATATAAGCTTTCCTGTTAGATAGGTTAGCCACAAACAGATAGAAATCTTCAACTGAACCTTTTTATAGCTGTAATTTTATTCCCCACCCCACCCCGTTGTCTTTTTTTTTTTTTTTAAACCTTCAGGTTGCAAAACAATCTAGACGTACATAATCACAGCTGCGTAGAATTATGACAATTGGGTATTATCCTGGATATTTCAAAGGTCAACTTTCAAGAAAATAAAAACTGCTAGATGACAATTAGCGCACTGTGAAAACTTTATCAGCTCTTATGGTCTAAGAGATTCAGCCATAACTGCCAGATCTCTCCCTGGAATTTTCTGGTTCTATCACTTTATCATACTGAAATTACAAGAAAAATATTTCAACACGCACTAAGAGTCAAAATACAATGCTGAATAAAAGCAGGTGAACATTTACCAGTGAAAAAATACACACAAAGATCATATTCACACAAAGAATCATAAAGAAAAGTCTCAAATGACAATTTATCTTTAAGCATCCTAAGAGCAAAACCTTACTCACGCTAAGTCACATTTACCACAGGCAACTAATTCATTTGTCAGCTTCTATGGTTACTGTCAAAGGGTGTTGTCCAGATCACCAGAAAAACAGCCATAGTCAGAATAAAACCTAACACAACATAATGTTGGCCATGTTCTCCAAATGTACGGATTCAGTTAACAAACAATATAAAAATCAAAACAGGACCAAATTTACTACCACTTTCAGTATTTATCTTCTCATATGCACTACTTTGTTTACACCCCACTTATGATCAATCAGCCTCTATTCTGCTTTTGCAAAGCTTTCAGCAGCAACTCTATTTTCTCCCACATCATACAACAGTTGGATAACTTTTTCAGAAATATGCAAACAATCTTTTCAATATTACCATTCAAAATGCTTGTTAGAATTTTTACAATCATGCCCTTACAAGCAGCTGAGCTGTTAGAATTCACATCTAGTGTATGTATCAAGAGCATTACATCGCATCTTTACACTTGGTGCTTTCACATTTAACAGCTGCATGAACTTGTATCCTGACTTACTCAATACACACTTTTAAAGTGAGGACTGTTTTTCAAACACATTTCTTTGCCTTTGAAACAAGAGCTCCTGAAATAAGCCGATTAACAACTCTTTTTCAACTTTTATTATAAAAATATCAAATTATAAATATGTTAAAATCATTAGGCTAGAGAATAAAATATGTGATATTGTAACAAATAACTGCTACAGAAATCCACTCTCAAAAAACAGAACGACATTGTGACGTTCACTTCAATATATTCACTCTAAGTCACTATCAGCCAAAAGCATGTTTTGAAATTAAAGCAAATGCATGTAACAGTGTGCATATTTCACAAGATATTAAGTGGAAAATACCTCAATCTGATTTAAAATATTGCAATATGAAAATTATTACTGGACACTTTCATTTAAACATGAACTATAACTTAGCCTGCAAACACGCATTATCTAGACAGAATGAAACAAAGGCTAAAACGTGGCCAATAAAACTATTACAATCCTCAACAAACATGACTACAGATTTGATTTTAAACAGGCTTATCTTAAAGGTAACTTACACAATCTTCCCACATGAAGACAGCACATTATATTGATAATTTAACCAAATTCTGCTAGGTTGCACTGAATAACATAAGGATTCTTTTATTTTGTATTGCATGTAAGCAGCAAAAAAGACAACATTTTCAAGATTTTTTCAGTACATTCCATGCCCATTTGGTTTATCATGAAAATACAAATCCACAGGTGCAAAATGGGACAGTATTAGCTGTGCTTGTAATTCAACTTTATGCGGTTTTATTACACAAGCCACTATAATGATAAAGACACAAGACAACTTTTCAAGTATGCAAAGATTTTATTACTATATATAGCTCTAAAAAAAAACCAACCCAAACAAAACCAAAAAAAACTATTTCCCAGGATATGTTTAAGACCTTACTATCAAAACCATCATAACCTAATATGAATTGTTAAGGCCTTTGAAAACAAAACAAATCAATCAAAGCACACACACTTCCAACTTCCAAGCCTACAAATCCACATTGTGGACACACACCTAAGCCAGCCAGGGTATTACTTTTTTTTTTTTTCCCTTAAAAAAATTCTCAGTAGTAAGCATAATGCTTGATACATTTACAAAACAGTAAATTATAGTTCATGGTACCAGACTCTGGAGGCAGAGATTTGGACACAAGGCCTATTCTTCCATCCTTAGCATGGGATCTGTAAAGGAGATGAACATTAGAAAAGCAAACATAAACTTAGCACCCGAGATAAGGGGAAAGCATTGGCTTGAGAGAATAGTAAGTCACATTGTCAGATCCTGGTAATCTATTTACCATAGTAGGTCAGCTGCAAGACTTTACCCTACAGCATGAAATTCACAGAGGAGGCGGAATAAAAAACGGCCAAGGAAGATGGCTCCCACCCAGCCAGCAGCAACTGCACCCGAGATCTGGCCGTGGCACTGCCACATGCGGACCTGTCCATGGTCCTGCAGGAGAGCCACTGGTTCCACAAGGGGAGCGGGCACCACCTCCAACTACTACACCTACTCCCTTCTTGAACTCCATCGTTAAGTTTGTGGCTGCCACTATCACAATGCTAAATGGGCATCCACAGTTTCCAAATCCAGGTTCAAACTTGCAAATGTCAACTCACTTGACCAAATGCCCATAAAGAACCAGGTAAGAATAGCTAGTTGAAGACCCACAAAGATGGAACCCAAAGGCTTCATACATGAAAAAGAAAGCTACAGGAGATGTGCTGGGTATCACAGAGCATGGTCTAAGCTCAGTCCACTTCTCCATGTGTTTGCAGATTAATTGCAAGATGCAGAACAATGCAAAGAGTCTGCTCAAGACGTCAATCCTGGGCCTGGATTGACGGGCCTGGACGTGTCAATAAGATCTTTTATGCTAGGAAGAGGCAGGGCTACAAACAAGTGATTCTTACTAGAAGAGAATAAAAGTGTCTTCATTATATTACAATTCTAAGCATAGACACAGCACACATACTCATCATGACACAGTTATAGAAGACTAATCCGCATACCCAGCTGAATTAAGTGAGAAGCTCAGTTCAAAAAAAGGACAGGAGAAGAAGGGGCCTCCTTCATAACAAAAACTCCCAAGGATACTCTCAGGATGGAAAGGCCTTCCAGAAAACAAAGAACAGCAAAGAAAGAATCTTGAAAACACGGAAACATAGTATTTATTATTGTAGAGAGTACTACCAAGTGAATCAATAAATAAAAAACTTTTAAGGTGCTTTAAAACCAACCAAAACAACCAACCAAAAACCCAACAACAAAAAAAACCACAACCAAATCCAAGAACGAGAAAGATCTGAAGGTATCCACCATAAAATAGTAAATGCAAAGATACAAAGACATTTCCCGTAGAATGCTTCATATCGAACCAAAGGCAAACGAGAATTGCCTGCAAACAAAGCCAAAACCTCATTTCTAGCCTAGAAAGTTATTAATGAATGGATCATCACAGTTTGAATATACATGATAGTACTACTTTAATGAAAGAGCTTGGCATCCAGAGATGCTCCTGCTTAGAACAGGATTAATCTCATCTCACCATGAATACCTGAATATAAGAAAGTACGTGGTGACTTACAGAGAGAACAAGTCTTGATTAACTTGGCATTTAGATGGCAGTTGCTCATTTTGGAATGTCTTCATTCCTTGTATTGACCAATTCTCTTCAGACAAATTACATCTCCCATGGTTTAACCCCAGCTGACAGCCAGAACCACACAACCGCTTGCTCACTCCCCACAATTCAGATGAGGGAGAGAATCAGAACAGTAAAAATAAGGAAAAACTCATGGGTTGGAATAGACAGTTTTATAGGTAGAGCAAAAACCACACACACAAGCAAAGCAAAACATGGAATTCATTCACTGCTTCCCATCAGCAGCCAGGTGTTCAGCCGTCTCCAGGAAATCAGGGCTCCATTACATGTAATGGTTACTTGGGAAGATAAACGCCTTAATTCCGAATGTCCTCCCCTTCTTTCTTCTTTCCCCAGCTTTATATACAAAGCATGACATCATATGGTATGAAAAGCCCTTTAGCCAGCTGGGATCAGCTGTCCTGGTTGTATCCCTTCCCAACTTCTTGTGCCCTCCCAGCCTGCTTGCTGGTGGGGCGGTATGAGGAGCAGAAGAGGCCTTTACTGTCTTAGCAACAACCAAAAACATGAGTACATTATCATCAGTGTTTCTCATCCTAAAACATAGCACTACACGAGCTGCTAGCAAAAAAGTGAACTCCATCCCTGCTGAAACCATGGCACATCAAATACCAGTGCCATGATGTCCAGTTCCATTACTCATCATACTAAATGCTCCATTTAAGTTCCCAATGGATATTGCATAATGGCAATACAGCTTTTCTAGGCCTTACGTGTATGTTTCTAATCTGTGATGGTTCCATTACTATTAATTTTTGTGTAGAGATATATATATAAAAATGTTCATAGACTTTTAGGTAAAACTGTTGGACAGATTACTCAACAAATAAGGAACTGTGCATGGGGTAGGTGATCAAAAGGCCTATCAGAAAATAAGTAACATAGCAATCAACAAAAAAAAGCATAGAAGAGAAATCACTTGAAGCGTAGGCCTGTAAAGAAAGAACTGCCCTTTCTGGGTAATCAGGATAATTTGATGCCTCCCTGAAACACCTATCAATGCATACAGCATGGGGAAGGAACAAGAGGAATTCCAGAAGTCTGTGTAATTACTGCAGGTCCATGACCTCACTGGGATCATGGAGACATGGAGGGATAGTTTACATGACTGGAATGCTGCGACAAATGCGTATGGGCTCTTCAGGAAGGACATGATAGATAGACAGGCAAAGAGGAGGGGTTGCCCCTTATGTGAGGACAGGTCAGAAGCCGGTTGAGAGCTTACAGATCAAGACTAGCAGACAGAACAACATGGGTTCTGTAGCAGTTGCCATGGGTCTGCAGCAGATGCCTGCTACAGACCTCCTAACCAGGGATAAGTATATGAGGTATGCAAGACCTTCTTCAGGCAATTGGAAGAACTTTCACGTTTACAAACATGGTTCCCTGGTTCTCACAGGGAACTTGAAGCACCCTAATATCTGCTGGAAGGACAAGAGAGAACACTGCAAACAACCTAGGAAATTTCTGGAGTGCAGTGATAACAACTTCTTGACACAGGTGATCAAGGTGAGGTGCACTGCTAGACCTGGTACTTACAAACTAGGAAGAATTGGTCATGGGACAATAAAGTCAGGACAGCTTGGCTGCAAGATGGAGTTCAGAATCTTTAGAGAAGGGAGCAAGGTAAAAAGCAAGACAAGGCCAGGCTTCAGGAGAGGAGACCCTAATCTCTTCAAAGATCTGCTTGGAAAAATCCCACAGGACACAACCCTGGAGAGAAAAGGGTCCAGCAGAGGAGGTTGATATTCAAGGATCAAGTCCTGCAAGCTCTAGAAAGGTCTATCACCATACACAGGAAATCAAAGGCAGCAGGAGGCCTGCATGGATGAACAAGATGCTCCCAGACTAAACTGAGATGTTAAAAAGAAGTATGTAAGAGGCAAAAGCAGAGTCAGCAGACCCAGGGGGAAGTACAGATTTCCTGTCCAATTGTGCAGGCATAGGGCTGGGAAAGCCAAGGCTCACTTGGATTTGAATCTGGCAAGAGATTTGAAGTGAAACAAGGAAAGATTCTACAACTATTAAAACAGAAAAGAAAAACTAAAGAAAATGTGTGTCCACCGCTAAATATAGAGGGCCCCCTGATGACAACAAGCATAGAAAAGGTCAAGGTATACTCAGCACCTTCTTTACCTCAGTGTTTGCTAGTAAGACCTGTGTTTAGGAATCCCAGGTCCCCAAGACAACAGGGAATCTCTGGAGCAAGGAAGATTTAGCCTCAGTGGAGGGAGACTAGGTTATGGAACACTAAAACTGGACATATATGTCTATGGCACCTAACAGGTTGTACCCATGAGTGCTAAAGGAGCTGCCTGACCTCTGGACAAGGCATTTTTGGTCATCTTTGAAAGGTCCTGACACCTTCTTGAGAACTGAAAGAGAGGAAGTGTCACTCATCTCTAAGAAAGCAAATCTGCTGACAGATGGGTCAGCCTCAACTACATCCCTGGGAAGCTGTTGAAGAAAATAATCCCAGAAATTATTTCCAGATACAAGGACAAGAAGGTGACTGCGAATTGTGAGCACGCACTTCCAAAGAGGAAATCATGCTTAATCACCCTGAGAGTCTTCTACAATCAGGGGACTTGCCTGACAAGATGACAGGAGAACACGAGATGTTCATGTCCACTTTAGCAAGACTTTTGATACCCATAATATCCTCACACATAAGCTGACCTGATCCTGATGTATAAGTATGGGCTAGGTAAGTGTAAAGAGGACTGAAAACTAGCTGAATCCACAGGATTGTGACCAACGGCACAAAGTTGGAGGCAAGTTAGTAGCACCCCAGGGGTTGACCCTGGGGCCAGTACTGTTTAACATCCTCATTATTGACCAGAATGATGGAAACAGAGTGGACTCTCTGCAAGTTCACAGATGATACAGAACCCGGAGTAGCTGCAAATGTAACAGATGATATGCCACACTTCAGAGTGACCTGCAAAGCTGGACAGAGAGGAACTTCATTATGTTCAACAAAGAAAAATGCAACGGCATGCACATAGGGAGTACTCCATGCACCAGTACATGCTGAGTGCTGACTGGCTGGAGAGCAGGTTGGTAGAGAAAGGACTTGAGGAACTCCGGAACAACAAGCTGACCATAAACCAGCAATGTGCCCTCGTAACCAAAGAAGCTGAACAGCCTCCTGGATTGCCTTAAGAACACTGCCAGCACATGAAGGGAAGATGAACATTCCCCACTGCTCAGCACTGGTGAGTCCAAGTCTGGGATCCCCAGGATAAGACAGACATGGACTTAGAGGAGTGATTCTAGAAAAGGTCCACAAAAATGATTAAGGCAGTGTTTGTATGGCAGTGTTTAGCCTGGAGAAGAGAAGGCTTGTGTGTATAGGGCTCTTATTCATATGTATAAACAGGGAGCCAGACCCCTCTCACCAGTGTCTTCTGCCAGGACAAAAGGCAAAAGGCATAAACAGTAACACTTGAAATTCACTCTGATCACACAAAATACATTTTCACAGTGATCGTCCAGAGAGGTTGTTGAGTCTCCACTCATAAGGGTATTTAAAACCCAACTAGACATGCCCCCAGGCAGTCTACTCTAACTGACCCTGCAACCTCAAGACCTCCTTCCATCCTTAATGATTCTCTTAAATGTATACATATACTTCAACGCCCCTCCTTTTTTATTTCTTTTATTTTCATAATGCTTTTCTTAATACTGTGCTTACCACCATTTTTCTTTCATGCACATTGTTTGCCTTTTTGCACTTGTTTGTTTTATTTCTGTTCTTCCTCTACTGTTTGGAATTACTTTCCTGAGTGGGAAGAAACAAAACTTCAACACACTTCTAAAATTCACCCCCTAGAAAGCAAGTCAAAAGACTCTGTGGTTCCAAGTCTGCATGTTTATTAGAGAAAGGATACTGTTACAAATACTGAAGATACAGTTTATGTTCTGGGAAAAAAACCCAAAGACTTCAAGATGCAAGTCAACCCATTCTTCACCTTCAAAAGACAATTTTATCTTATGGTAATTCTGAAATGGTTATGAAATCCAAGACATTCCAACTTTTAACACTGGTACTTATGTGGTTTTTGTTTGTTTGTTTTTGTTTTTGTTTTTTTTTGTGGGGTGGAGTTAAAGCAATTAATGCTTTAACATAAAACAATTAAGTAATTGAAAAGGTAAACTATGGAACCAATTTTCTTCCCCTCTCTTGTCGGAATTTACGTATATCATCTCTGGTCTGCCTGCCACATACCACTGTGCTTCCAAAACAACCTCAGCAGCCCTCTGCTGAATTCACTCTAATTTATGTGTCTCTCTTTTGTGCATTGAGGTAGGGCGTGCATGCATTTGAGGGTGGGTGGAATCTAGTATTCTTAATGAAGTCTAATTACTGCTTTGTAAAGGGGAATAAATCACTTCCTCCAGTCTTCTGATTATACTCCTTATCATACAGTCTGAATACTGTTAAACCTTCATTACATACTGCTGGCTCATATTCAGCTTGCGGTCTACCAAGACACAAAGGTCTTTCTCATCAAAGCTACTTCCCAGCCAGCTAAAGTTGCTGCAAGGGGCTCTGCCTTCCCAGGTGCAAGAAAATGTTTCATGAGGTTCTTTTCAGCCCATTCCTCCTGCCTGTTTAGGTCCCTCTGACTGGCATTATTACCCTTGAGTTTCCATCAGTTTGGTGTCTCAACTTGGTAAGAATGCACTGCATTGCCACTGCCACACTCTGGCTTAAGATATTGAACAGTACAGGTCCCAGCATACCCCACTGCAGTTCCCTGCTTGTTATCACTGTCCAGGTAGCATACAACTCATTAAGCACTGTCTTCTGAGCCTGATCATTAAATCGTATGTTTTTTTAAACCTATCTGGTTGCCCATGCACCCACATCACAACATCCTAACTGGGATAGGATATTATGAGATACAGACAAAAGACCTGCTACAAGTTGAAGTAAATGACATCTGTTGCTCTCCTCTTGGCCACAGAGTTAATAATTTTATCATAGAAGGCAGTCAGGCTCGTATGGCATGATTTGCTCTTGAAAAAAATCCTCACACCGAAATAAGGCAAATAGCCTACTCTGAAGATGTAGGCAACATTTGCCCTTGTCAGTGACCTCCCTGACCTCCACAACTTTTCAAATATAGTACAGAGGAGCATCACTACAACACCAGACAGTTCCTTTGGCATACTTGGATGGCATTTGGATGCAACTCTTCTGGTCCCACGGACTTGCATTGGTCAAGCTCTTGCAAGCACTCCTTGACACATGCCTCATTCACTGCTGATGACTCTTCTTGAATGGTTTCAGTAGGCACAGCTACGAGAGAGCTTGTCAGTGAAGACTAAGGCAGTGAAGACAACATCTGCTGATACTGCATCATCTGGTATTTTCATCAATAGATCTCTATTTCCCTTGTTAAGCCTTCTACTACCAAAGCAGAGGGTAAAAGCTGTGTTGCCACTGATGTCTCTTACAAGTGTCAACTCTAGATGAGCTTTGGCTCTCAGAACTCCTATATACTGATTTTTTGCACTGGAGCCAAGTCATGAGTTTCCTGTTCAGCCTTGCCAGTCTCCCGATACTTCTATCTGTTTGAGTGTCAGGATGAACTGTCTTCGCATTTGGAGGAGGTTGTCCTTAAGCACCTGTCAGGTCTGCTGAGCTCCTTTACCCTTCACAGTTGCCTCCTATGGGATCCCATCAACCAGTTCCTAGAATGAAACTGAAGTCTGCTCTACTAACAGAGTCTGTGCTCTGCTATACTCTCCTTCCTTAGTTCCAACAGGGCTTTGTTATCTACCATTTCAGTTAGTATAGCCAAGGCTACCACTGAACATCTGATCCCCAAGCCATTATTGACAATAAACAGCGTATCCAGTTGTGTATCACCCTGTTGACCTATCCAGTACCTGTATCAAGAAGTCATTCCCAAAATCCTTCAGAAAGCTTCTTGACTGCTTGCATTCCAGTGTTATCCTACCAGCAAATGTCAGGGAATTTGAGTCCTCCATGAAAATCAGTGCCTGTGATTCAGACTTTTAAAAGGCAGCTTTGTCCTCTTCCTCATACTGACTGGGGGACCTGCCACCACTTTCCGCCCTCTCTCATCTTCATTCACCAGCTCACACGCAGACCACTACCACCTCACTGAAGAACTCTCTATATCCAAACTTTTTCATCTCCTGGTATCCCCGCCCTCTTTATCTTTGCCTTTCTCGAGTAGTTTGTTGCTGTCCATCTCTCACTCCAGTTATGCGAGCTGTCCCATTGGGTCTCCATGATACCAACAGTGTCACAGTTCTGTAACTATATGCAGAACTAATTCCTCCTGCTTGTTTCCCAGGCCGTATATATTTGCATACATGCACTTGAGATTGGTATCCTTCTTTCACCAATCCCAAGATCCCTCTTGTTCCCACCACCTCATATGCTTTGCTTCCCATGCACATGCCAATACCTCCCTTAATCATGGATCATAATGTCCCTTCATCAACTCAAAGCTCTACTCACCAGGCTGGCCAGCCTGTTGGCATAGATGCTGTTGTCCCACTTGAGGATCAAGGACTTTTAGGGACAGATGGGAAGCAAACTATGGGTCCCATGATATTAAAAGCCAAATGCCTGTTGAACAAGCTGTGCAATTAACCAGGTTTTGCTCCACAGGATTTGCCTGCTTCTTTCTTCTGGGAGGATTTGTCCTCCAAGGCCTTACCCTTTCACCAGCAGGACTGAGACACTCTTACAGAATGCTTACTTAGCTTGAGAGATAACATTATCTCTAATAACACAGACTCGGTTTGCAATTAAAATTTTAAAATTTCAAGACAAAAGAACAGTACATTCACAGCCCAAAAGACCCAACATAAGTTACAAGCACCAAGCTACTTTACCTCCATTTTGGGAAAGCAAACAGAAACACTCAATCAAATATCAGAACACATGATGTGCAGGAAGTGGCATAAAGAGCAAATATATTACTTTTATGCTCTCTCTTTAGGAAGCTGGAAGAGGGAAGTATCATGATAGAAAATGTAAGAGAAATAATTACAGGTAAGCAATCTTAAAACTGCAATCCTTCCACTCCTGTCTGCACAGTGGAATCTCCTGAAGATTTGTGTTCTTTAAACCAGGAAAACAAATTATGTAGGAAAACAAAGCACATGGAGGAAATAGCTACAATCTGTGTAGAAACTGACCATAACTATTCAGGGAGTGTTTGTAAAATGGAAATTTTTGTCATAGATAAAGAAAGGAAATGAGAAAGAGAAAAAAGGAAAAGGGTATCTGTAATAACAAGTCAGCTAAATACTCTTCAAATGTACTCTTTCAGTTCTTTCTAAACTTCCAGGTTTTGATTTCATAGGTGCTGAACCAAGGTACTGTATCTCATTTATGACCTTGTTGGAGAGGTCACAACACAGCAAATTACTAAACTATTCACTCTGTTCATGCTCTCTTCATGAGCTATTCTCAGTCAGATATTGCTGTTCCGTCTCTCACATTTGACCAAAACAACAAAGCCTGGACATCAACCTTTTTCCAATCCAAGTGGATCAACCTTCCTCCAGTCCCAGTAACTGACAGTGTACTCCAATACCTTCTGGGCAGTTTGTCCTGCACCTGAGACTCCTTTTTTAGCATAAGAGGAGGCACCATATGCTAATCAAAAGTCTCTTTAATAATATTATGTCCTCATGTTCATTCTATCTTAATTATTAAGTTTTTCCTCAAGAATTAAATTACAACTGAAGCAAGAAGAAAAATCTAATCTGGAATGTAAAAATAAACAGTTTGATTTCCAGTAAACTTCACTACTTATGTTCAAACATATCATTCTTTCCACACACACCCTCCTCAAACATGAGTTCTTTTGTCCAACAGGATAATTAAGTGGGACCCAAAACACTCTTCTGTGGTTAGTCATTCCTGTTAAGAATTGCAAGATTATTGCCTAAGGCTGTCTATCTCAAAAAGTGCCATCTCTAGCTGTAGAGATTAGGGAAGAGCAGTTCACAAAAGGGCTTAAGAAGTTCTAGGTATCACCTCTACAGAATCGTCATGAAAAATCCCAGAAGTCTTCTTGGACAATCAGAATCTATCTTGATTTGAAACAGTTGCGTTGATTCAAAAGGAGGTCTCTTCTTCAAAGGAGGTGACCAGCTCCACTGAAGTCATAAGGAGAAGAGGAAAGAGGGAGACACAAGTTCACCCTTTCAGAAGTTTTGTTGCCTAGAAAAAATATGCCATTTTTATGTCTGTGCAAGAAAGCTGCAGGCAAGTTCTTCAGCAACTAGAATTCTTATTATTAGGATACCTGTTGTTACAACATGGGGCCGTATTTGAAAATAGCTTTCAGTAAATCTTGTTAATATTCCACATATCAGCAAAACGATGTCTTCCCAGATCAACCAACAACAGTCAAAGTTGCCACTTAAAACAAGTAAACTGGGAAGTTACTTTGCGTAGAAAATTGCACCACAACAGTATATAAGCATCAGTAAGGGATAAGCCACACAGACAGAAATTCTAGGCCTAAAGAAGAAACACAGTATGAGAGCTCCACTACTGGGCACCTACAAAGTATGACAACAGCAACTGTGACATGTTGGATATCACAATGTATACTGAGAGGTATAGGAAGTATGGTATTTTTTGAAGTGTCAAAACAATGTACAATTGCCAATAATATTTCTTCCGACCAGCTAGATAGAAATACACAGACGCACAAGAACTCTTGAAACCAACCAGAACAATATGCAAGACTTGTTTCACTGTTAGTTTGCTATTCTGTGATATGCTTAAATTCTATACCTTTGCAAAGCTTTAAAAACAAATATTATATGTGACTTCAAAAATCAAAAGTTAAATATAAATAGAAAAACTTGTTCAGAAGTAGTAAAAGGAGCAGCTAAAATTAAAATCTGTACAAGCACAGATACATAAAGACCATGGTCTTTACATAAACACCATACAGAAACACCGCATTGCCTTCTCCGAGACCAGAAAAATGCCAGACAAATAAAAGGAATCTAGAAGAAGATAAACAGGAACGTAACCTAAAAAAAAAAAAAAAAAAAAGGCAAAAAAGCAGAAATCGTTTTCAAAAGAGGAAGATAAGCCCCAGATCTGGCAGGTTACACAGAAAAAAACAATGAGCCTATTTTAAAATTAGAGAGTTTTGTCTAAAAACAAAACAATCCTTCCTTTTTGGGAGCAGGAAGCCTCACACAAAAGCCTGCAGAACTAAAAGATAATAAATATAAAACTGAAAATTTAGGACCTTTTCTGTTACTTTCCATTACTGCTGCTTGGGTAGAAGACCTCAAATTCATTAAATATTTACATAGTCAAAGAGGTATAAAATCTGCAAAGTGAAGAGACTTTTCTGATATTCTCGTACAAAGGCTTAAACAAAATACAACTCCTGTATTGGCAGAGTCTGTGCTAAACTCAAGCTTTCAAAGGCTGACTGAAGAAAAGTAAGAGCTGATTTTGTCTATTTATCTTGAAGTCTAGCAAGGAGAGAACACAAACAAAGCATCATTTGAACTACTTTGGTTTGTTCCAGTGTGGTGACTTTTATCATGTCAGCCAGCTCCAACATTGAACTAAATTGTGAACAGTTTGCTTCACAACTACCCAGCAGTAACAGGCATTCAACACATGCCCTTTAAAGTGCAAAGACGAGTCCTATTACTCTGGATTACAAATAACTGCTTTGACCGTGAAACAGAAGATACTCCCCAAAAAAGAAAAATAGAGAATTTTCAAGAATAGGGGTACACCCTGCAAATTTAGTTAAAATCAGTTCAGAGGTACCACACACAAAGACACCATTCTGAACTGTAAGCACACACACACAGTCATGAAAGGCTTACAGTCCTAAGTTCAAGTATATTCATGACTGAAGCACAACCGTTTCCCTAGTATTTTTATCTGAGACACAGTCCAGTTTGGACAGGTTTTAGACATCCTGCAATTACAAATTTCAGTTGCAATGCAAATACAGTACAAATGAGAGTTATTGTTATACGGTCAATTCTTCTGTACAAATGATGTCTTTTTCTTCCCTGTTCAGTCTCACTCCTCTATTTGATAACATTCTCTAATCCGTATTTGTTTCCCAAAAGATAAGCTAATGATGACAGACTATACGGAACATTTCCTTTAGGTTATGACTGAGACATGAATAAAATTAACACCTAAAAAAAATGCATGTCAACAGATACAGTAAAAAAGAAGTACTCATCAGGTGTTCTACCACCTCCGAAGCATTACTATATGGTACATGTTCTTGTTATTTCCTACTATTGTACCAACAGCTTCACAGAAATCTTTGTCAAAAGCAATCAAGACCAATAAATCAAACATTCGACTATTGCATACCAGTTTTATACAAAGCCTCTTTGACATAACACCAGAAAAGGAAAAAATTCCAAGCCATGAATATATCCAGAGCAATCCTAAGAACTTTCCCTCCCTTAACTGCCTGCTAAGGTTGTACTTCAGTAGTAGGCAAAGAATTAGTTATTAACATACCATCAATTAATCATTAACATATACTCATAAAACGTTTTAATAGATTTCACCTTTATTTAAAACAATTAACTAAAGCTAACATTACGGTAAGAATTTATGATAACATATCAATAATATATTAAATTATAGAATATTCATATATTAATTGTATTATTCTAGACTAAAATAATACTATAACATAATTACATTGTAATTATAAACTAATTTATATTACTATATTTTCTATTATGTATTACGTACTTAAATTATATTAGTATATTAATATATATTAATAAACATTGATGCACTAAGAGGTTGGTTTATATTTTGGAGATAAACATACCTGAAATGTGAAGTGATTCTTGTTGAAGCATGCTCCTTGCACAGCTTTATGAACACTAGCAAATTTATTTTGTACTTTCACTGCTAACTGACAGGAATGACTTCGGTAATACACACGATACAGAATTATTCCTTGATAAATTTCAGAAATGGTAGGGCTCAAATAACCTTACTTCCTGCAAACTAATTGATTACTGCATATACAATCTATCAATGTGTAAATGAAGCCTGAATTCTTAGTCAGGAAGAAAATTCACTGAAATAAGATTCCATTTGAAAAATGAACTTAAATTCACTACCTTAGAATAAGATATTTCTCATCTGTACCTTTTCTCCCCCCATCTCCTTTCAGAGGATATTAAGTGTCAAGACTATGGGGAATCTCATGGTCCCTGCCATGGTACAGACAGTATTTGAAGTTACCATCTTCAAATTTCAAGCATAACTATCAGCTTATTTATGTTAAAAAAACCACTATCCTATTGAGTTCCAACAAGCATGAACAGAATTTTTTATTTGACACCACATGCTTACTTTTGCCAATATAAAACATATATTGAGTATCATATTTTAATGAATGAGAAAAAATCTGAAAGAATCCATGCAGACAGCAGTTTTAAATAACATTATTGATTAATTTTTGAACTTCATGTATACCAGTATCTGGACAGTTCTGACTGTAGAAGGTTATGAAGTCCACCTCTGATTCACCAAATGGCATACAAAAACTCAATGCATTACAACGAAAGTCTTCATCTCTCTAGACTAGCCGTCATTTCTTAATGTTTTCTCCCTTCCAAGTTAATACTTCAAACTACCTACTCAATTTCTTCTTGCTTTACATTTAAAGTTTTATTTTTGCTTTGCCTACAAAACAATTCTATATGCCTGCTCTACTTAACACAAGACAACTATAATGCACTGAGATTGGTTATTAAAACTGCTGTTATTCTAAAATTAAAAGCCATCCACAAAACAGATTTTTATGTACTTGCAAGATTTACCAAGTCAATGTCTTTCCTATTTCCCACTATGAGGTGTTAAAAAACACAAAATACTCAATTGCACCTGATCATGTCTTCTGTGTCTCTCTTCCAAATAACCACATCCTACACTGTGAGTCTTCCTACAGATAGAACAATTCTTCTTTCTCATAAAGAAAACTACACTGATACATGAATAGTCCAATTTGTTTTAAGGTATACACTCCCAGAACAACATGGAGTAAATGGGGGACATGCCACCACTAAATCAATCATTTCTTAAGTAAAAAGAAATCTCACTTCAGTTCCAGTTCAATTTTATAATCAGTTTACTCCTAGCATGTAAATACCCATACATCCTCCTCCTCTCCAAGGATGGAGGTGGGAGACCGGACCCACTTGCTTTTAGTTCTTTTCTGTTAGAAAAGGATAGTATTAAAGTAACAAGGAGAGCTAACGAGGAGGAGAAGGAAGGTTACAGTGAATTCTTCAAGGAGACTACTAGTAACAACTGGTCATTTGTTCTTCTCTAAAGCAGCAATCATACCACTGACAGTAGTATCATACAGATTTCTGCAGAAAACACACTTCCTAAAGAACTATACACAACTTTTTAAATTAAATAGGAAAACAAACCAAAGATGCTCAGGTGAGTTCAGCCATGTGAAAACTTGTAATTTCCACATCGCGCAGTTCCACATTTTACTCATCAGAAGCTATAATACCCACATAAATATTTTATTCTTTAAAAATTCCATTAGCCAGTTCAGACACTTACTCAAATTGTCAGATATGCCTAATACTTAGTGAGACGTAAGGGTTCCCAATTATCTTAAAAATTACTGAAAACAAATTTTTCAGTTTTCAACAGAATTGAACATATAATATATATAAATTAATATAAATGTATTAATATATAACATAAATATAAAAATATAAATAAAAACACACTCTGATCAACTTGAATCACAGATAATACACGAAACCTTATGCTTGCCTCCAGCAATCCCAGGAAATGTAACAGTTCTGACTCATAGCTAAGTCTGCAAACCGTAAAAGCCATGCAGTGTAATTCCATGACTCAGACAGTTTTGGAATTAAAGTATGACATAAATTTTAATCTAGAAATGACTAGTACACAAAAAATACCCCAACAAACATACAAAAATACTTTATATGAGAAGTAGAGATTTTATGAGTTGGTCAAACAGATCTTACCCCAGCAGAATTTTAGCATGAACCTCTTTGTTAGTCCTTGAGATTTCTCTCAAAGAGGTAATTTCTGCATCGAACCAAAATCCTCTTTCTTCTGGAGTCTCAACATTGTAGTTAACCATCACCACATCACCCACTTTTAGTTCACTCCACTTCAGAATGGTTCTTGCTCGGGGTCGAAGATTACTGGTCTCCATTTCTACTATGCCATTCTCTGGATACCTTGAAAAGTAAAGCCAACAACAGTAATGATTACAACTCCTGTAACAGTAAGAAGACATAGACACCATTTTCAAAAGTATAAATTTTTAAATGTACTTCGGGCACATAAGGAACAGAATATAAAAATCTGACCTAATATCTTTTTGGAAGTGTAGTTTTCACCTAAACACAGACCAGGAATTTGACTAATCTCAGATGGAAAAACAACCTCTGTGAGTTTTCTTTCTCTCAAAAAAAAAAAAAAAAAAATTAAAAAAATACGTAAATCTATAAGCACTAGATGACCTTTTGATTCGAATGCAACCAAGTTCAAGATTTTGGCACACATATGGCCCCGGTTTGCTCACAATAAAATCAGTGTTCCAAATAAAATGACAATGAAAAGTAATGAAGATTAAAACCTACGATTATCAACTCAGCACATTTCTAATTTAGTTTTGCTATCGTGCATTTGTTACGCTGCCACTAACTTCAATATCATCACAATTAGGGAATTTTTTCAAAAACTTGACCCTACATACACAGTATATCAAATTCATGTGGTGAATATAGTTCAAGTCCACATTCCATGCACCATGTCTAAAAAAAAGGTCAACTACAAAATGTAGCGAGAAGCAGAACTAAGACTCTCAATGAGATACATGAACTAACAAATTGAAAATATTTCTCCCTTTAAATTACAAACCAAAAAACTCTAGAAGGATAAATGTAAGAATCATTCCTTCTCTTGACAACACATTTCTCTTGGCCAGCACAAACACATAGTAAGGAATGCAATATAACAAGAAATTAATTGTTCACTGAATCATAAAGTTTTGGTTGATTTATTTTTCACTGAAAACTTGGTGACTTTTTACATAGTATCTTACATAATATTATCAAAAAAATGCTACAGTTTATAAGAGATTGCTTTTTCCTCCTGTGCTAGTGTATGCTACCACAGCACGTATTTAAAAAAAAAATAAAAAAAATCAGAGTAATGAACAATTTCTGAAAAGCTCCAATTCCTTTCCAAGTTGAGAAAGTCTCATATAGCAAAATTACATCAGTGATATTTGACAGTACTAGAACTAAAATCCCAGTGCAAGAAAGCAAGCTTTTTAAGATCTGAGATGTTAACTTTTCAGTTTAACACCACAGCTTTCTTAAATCCTCTGTATAAGGCAATTATTCAATGACAGTAGCGCCTGCGTACCTTGCACGTGCCAGAAAAATAGCACGGTATGAACATGATGAAAACACTGCTTGCAGAAAAAGTCTGACCTGCTACAGAAAGTAAAAAGTAAGATGCCAGGCTAAGACAATGAAGTTCCTTTCTGATACTGTGTGTACTCAAAATAAGAATCTTCCATCATTAACTAATTCTGGATGAAGTCATGGTACAATTTAACAGAGAAAATGAAAATAAGTCTACTGCCTGTAAACAACTGCTGTTAAAAGTATTCATTTTTCCTTCTTAACAGACATTGCTGAGGATGATATAATTGTGGGAGGTGTCCCTGCCAATGGCAGGGGAGTTGGAACTTCATGATCTTTAAGGTGCCTTCCAAGCTAAATCATTTTATGATATATCTTAAATTACATTTCCATCATGCATTTATTGGAATTCACATGCAACTGTGCAATTGTAATGGCAAAATTCTACACTAATACAAGTATGGCTCTGTCACTTTCCAGCATGCCTCCCAGTAGCAAACAAGATAAATTTCAAGGTCTTGGGGAAATCACACATTTTTACTTACTTCATTACTACACAAAGAAATACTAAAACTACTGTCATTAACAGCATGAGACCCTGAGAGATTATAGACTAAAATCAGGATGTCTGCTCCTAAACAGTTGACTGAAAGCCTACTGATGTTATTTGAGACATTTTAAACAAGTTCATTTTGCCTTGTTTTATGCCTTCTATTAAATCTAACACACCAGTTAGCTACTACAGATAAGGTGAGGGGCGGGGCTAGACCTGGCATTCTATCTCCAGACATTTCTTTGTCCTGTACCACACAGATAACTAGAGTGTGCCTTAAACTTGTGGGAAGATTTACCAATGATTTTTCCTTTAAAGATACATGAACCAATACAGTTCAGAAGCGCCTATACCTCTATATAAACCAATAGCTAACTAAGAAAACCCATGCCCTTAACTACTTACAAAAGTTAAATATAAAGTGTTGAGTGTTTTTTCCCCAACATTTTCAGATCCTAATGATAAAAATCTGCATGACAGGAATGGTATCAGACAAAGACATGTGCTTAGGATTGAGCCATTATCCGAATGACAGTCTCATATGATATAACTCTCCACAGTTCCTACATTTTCTTGGTTTTGTTTCCAATTTGAGTGTATACTGCAAAGCTAACATTTGTGGCTTTACCTTTATGTTGTGTAACTTTCCCTTAAAAGAATTATTATACAATTCCACTATAATAATTATGAACATTGTAACTGTAATATCCATAAAAACCATAAGACAGATTCATCTACAGGTAATAAGACAAAGCAAAAAAGCAACTACAGAGATAACTTCTACTTTATTGAGTGCCTGAATAATGACATCACGTTACTGTACAACAGGCTACTGAAACCTTAAGACAGCTATGTTTTAGCTACTAGTCAGTTCCAATCATCTTACAATAAACCCTTCCTAAAATCTGGAGATGACAGCAAGTAGCACACAGTAAATGAAGACTCAGTTTACTTGAACTCCAAAACAAAAATAGCGCTTAAACATCAGGAAACTAAAGAAGATAGATTTTAAAAAAAAAAAAAAAAGAGACATCACATGTTATATGCAGTGAAATAATCAAGTGAGAAGTACATATGGGATCAGTGGGACTGTAAAAATAACCAGTATACATTAAAAAAAGTTCCAGTGTTGCTATCAAAAAAAAAAAAAGTCTGACTTACACTGAAAGAAACTTAACTTTGCTCTGAAAAATCCATTCTCTCCTAAAAATAAAATCTCTTTGGGTTCTGCTTTTCCTGGGAGAGGTTTGAAAAAAATATATTTTTTTACTTAATGATTAAGAAATGTTTTTTTTTCCCAAATTCAGATTTATGTCATCTTTCTCATCCCTATACAACTCAGAACAGAATCTTTCCTACTGTAGTGCTGAGGAACTTTGAAGGTTGTCGTCATTAATAATGACTCCACCTCTGATCTTGGAAGTGTCTGAAGAAAGAACCCATATAGAGAAGACTGCTATCAGCAAAGTCCCCTTTTACAGGCAGAAAGAAAATAACTGCTTTCCAAAGAAAGAAAAGGAAGGCAGACTCTTCACTGAGTGAATTCTTCCTCTTATTGGCTGCTCAGAAACTCTGAATGAATAAAAGATAGCTTACAAACAGGTGACATTTCCCATACTGGAATACACCTCTCTTTTTCGTCAGGTTCCAGACATTGAATGTTTTGGTGCTATAACTTCACACACAGAAGCTTTTATGGATATCAGTGAATGCTGGCAGATATTTAACCACTCATGTTCGTCCATAACTGACACCCCAGCCTGAACAGTAGAAACAGAATTTTGTCACAAGCTTTTGAGTTAGGCTCAGAATTGCAGAGTCACACATATATATGTTAAGCACATTACTACTAAGTAATAGGTTAACAGTACTTCTACAGTAAACTTGTGCCCTCAAATCTATCAAATGCCACAATTTACCCTAAATATGGAAAAAACCCACTCATATTAGAAAATGCTACTACCTCCATGTTTGTTTACCCAAAGTTTAACATGTTATTTGTAAAAATCCCACATTAATTTACAGCCTAATCTCTTAAATATGCAAGAATAATATTTAAATATAATGTCACAAAATGGGAATACATGAACTTACATAGATAAACCAAAACATAAAGAGAACAAATATGATCTTTTAATAAGCCTCAAGAATGAAGTGAAAAACTCATTCCAGCAAGCTATAACAAAGAATACGGTTAGACATGAATATTTACTACAAGTTTTTTCTTATTTATTGAGTTACTTCCAAAATCCTAAGGTGACCCTCAAGAGAAAAAAGGAACATTTTCACAGCAGTGTTCTAGTTAGACTAGTGTAAGTTTGGTACAGTTGAAATGAAGGTTATATGACACAATTCAACTTTTACACTTAAAACAATTGTAGACATTTTCTTGGATTTCCACGCCTTTCACAACACTTGGCACCTAATATTGGAAAAAGCAGACATTGTAACAGTAAGCATAACCACAACAGTTTAATGAATACTGCCCATTAGAAGTCTTGTGTTTACCATTAAGCTGTATTCCTCTATAATGCAGTTTTTCCCTGTAACACTTCAAACTGTAAATACTAACACTAGCATAACAAGGATTTCTTAGTATTTCCTATCTGTGTAAACAGTTTCCATAGCAAAGAATCATCCATGAAGTAAAAATTCCAGTGTTTCTTGGCTATGGTCAGCATCTGCTCCTTCCTAAAATGCTCAAGTACTAAAAAAACATTAACTCTGTGTCAGAACATACACCAGTCTGCTCAATTTACTGAGAACTTGCAACATGTCCTTTAACACTTTTCCCAGCTGCTACCAGAACTGGAACTGGAAAGATTAAATTCTTGAAACGAAAGTCTAGACTTCCCCATCCCCTCTCCACACTAGTATGGTAATAAATGTTAGGGCAGATGTGCAATTTCTGAAATTGTTATTTCCCCAACAACAAACTCAGAGAAGAGTGGTTCAATGTACACCCAGAAATGAAGGAATAGAAAGGCACAAATAAAAGAAAGAAAAGGAAATGGACTCACAGAAGAGGTAAGCATGATTAAGAAGGCAAACCAGAATAAAAACTACATTCACACACACAACCCCCCAGATAATTTGCTACTTGAGCAAATAATGAACACAATTGTGCTGCAGTGCTCTGAGAAAGCAAATGACACTATACTTGCAGAGCATCTAAGCCACAACTACGACCAAAACCAACCAAACAAACAAAAAAATCACTAGGATAACCAGGTTGTGGATCTGCACTTTCAAAAGACCAGTAGCTTTCATAATTTGTTACTGCAAGAAAAAAGTAACATATTACGAAAGACAGACTGGAAGGAATAAGTATTAGTAAAGATAAAAATCAGTCACATGGAACACAAACAAGATCTTGAAAACCTTACCTAACAACTAATAATTACAGAATTAAGTAGCTTAAACACTGAAAAACCACATTAATAGCCTCAAGAGGAACATCTTCCTTTCCTAATGATGTTAGTTCTAAGAAAAATTAACTTCTAGAGGTACACCATTGCACTGTGTGGACAACATGGATGCTCTAAAAGAGAACAAACTGGAAACAGAGTATCAAGACAGAAGTTCACAGGCTGTAAGGAATACATATAAAGTTGAATTTTTAATACAAAACTGCTGTACTGTGAGTCTAAATACTGTGAATGTAACAAAAAACATATTTACTTCTCTAGCTAGCACACAGGATGTCAAGTCACATAATTACTTTTTGAAAAACCTTTCCTCAGGTGTTCAAGCCTGTGACCATGCAAGGAGAACAAATAAAGCTAATAAAAGCCAAATAAATAAGAAGCAGGAAGAGTTCAATCACATTCTCACTGACCACAAGACTTTTTTCAGCCAAGTTTGCATTTTAAAGGAAAAAAACCTAAAACTATAAGGCATTTTGTTTGAAAGACTGTGATAGCCTAGTACTCTAAAATGCTCTGTCCTGCTCTAGCCATTATCCTTACCAAAAGGGTCTTAACGTATTTCAGGCCAGTTTCATTTGTAGTGTGCAAGAACACTTTACTGCCGAGCCACACAACCACGAAATTCAATGCAACTTCACTGTAAGATGTAGTTACGTATTTGGAAAATAAGGTAAGAGAAAGAAGCTGTGGTCACCTCATCTGACAATGGCCAATAACATCTTTTGGTCTCCAAAATCAATTTATTAACAGTGCCACCTGTGTGAATTCTCAGATACATTCTATTAAATCCCAGCCTACTACTGTTATTTGAACATTTCACATTAAAAATATTCTGAAAAATATACCTGTTAAGCAAGTCTAATCTTCAAGCCATTCCTTGAGAAAGGAATAGCAAGTTTAAGACTATTATCCTCTTGACAATCTATCTCTTAAGCTAAGGAGACACTTTCAAGGAGAAAGTGGTTATCTTTCTTGACCAGGTACTACTTAGAACTTTTCTTCTCACTTCCTAAAAATATTCTGCAGACTCCAACTATCAACCTGTCTCTTGCATGTTACTTACACAGGATGACTAACATTTGCTTCACCACAGTGAAATCCTTATTTTCCATGTATATGCACATGTGTGTTGTATATATATATATGTACATACACACACACACTTTTTAAGAAAAGGCAGAATTGTGCACAAATGCATTATTTTTCAAAGGTTAATGACTGTCTGGACTACAAATGAAACTCACCTGAAATAGGCAAGACTATTTTGGTCAGGATAATGGCTAGAGCAGGAAAGGGCATTTTAGAGTGCTAGGCTATCACAGTCTTTCAATGAAATGCCTTCAGTTTTGGTTTAATTTTGTCTCCTCCCTTTATAAAAAGGATGATCAGTAATACCTTTAGCCTTCATTGGGAACTGTTTCTCCTCACACCACTTTCAAGGTGAACTTCTCTTACTGTCTGCAACCCTGATTAGCCCTGAATAAACAGAATAGACGTGTAAGAAAAAAGGTTTAAATAAAGTAATCTTCTTGACAATGGTAACTCCCGTTTTACATAAAGACCTTATCCTCCTGCACTTAAGGATTTTTCAAAGCTCCCACAACATGAAATAATACAAGAATATATGTTTCCAATTTGAGCAGGATAAGACTTCGGAAATGAATGAACATTTAAAGAAAAGAAAAAAAAAAAGTATTTTGAGTCGGATCCCTCTCAAGTTTTTTCTCCCTAGACTGCTTTTTCATCTAGCATCTGTCCAAACAAAGTTTGTTGCCCAAGTTCCTATTTTTGTGTCTCTTTCAGCTAGCATAAGGCAACTTATCATGACTCAAACACTTCAGAAGTAAATGAAATGGTAAAAGAAAAAAAGACATCCAGTCTTACAAATGCTTCCCAGGCAGAAGCAGAAACAAAAATGAAAACAGAGAAGTATTACTGAGCTGACAGGTCAATGCTCGTTAGCAGTGTTTAACAGCAAACCTTCCACCTTAAAATGACAGCTACCACTGACAGACTGATGCAACTGAATTAGTTCAGTTTACATTTAGGAACACAGGAATGCAATACATGTCTCAGATCACTGAGATCAGTCTCTTTATTACAAGCACCACATACACTAAGCTTTTCCTGGACTCCATTTATGATCTGAGGGTTTAAGATTACCGTGGTATTTTACATATTTTATTTTTTTTTCATGACATTTTACACAGCTTATAGAAGACTAAGGGGCTAATAAGAGAGACATACGGACTGAGGCTTACAAGTGCAGTAATGGCATATTCTTATGTGCCTTCACCTTCAAAGCAGGCTGTAACCTCGCCATGTTAAGGACTGTCTTTTTGTTAAATGGTTCTATGAAGATAAACACAATGGTTAAGTGAATTTATTATTGAGGACTACAGGTCAAAATTAGCATTAATATTTGATAAAAGCATATCTAGTACATCCACACTAGCTCTTTATTTAGATGCAACAGCATCAGCAACTTAAGGACAGAACCAGTAAAAACAGACATCTTACTAGACACCGAGGAAAATTAACATTGTTCTTACTTCTGCATGCTGAAGAATGAAATGGACTACCATTCAGAAATTTTACTTCAGAGAAATGCACTACTCATGTTTATTCATTAAATAAAACTGCCTCTGTAACAGGCATAGATCTGCACACATTCTCTCTCCTCTTCCCATTCCTCCCATCCTATATGTTTATATCTTATATATGTTTTGGTGCAGGGAGTGCACACCAATGCATCACTAGCAGTAACTACATAACTGAGTTCCCTACAAGTTCAAAGCTGACTGTTTTGGCAGCACAAAACAGCTGTTGGTTCTACTCAGCTTCAAAATCCCAACAGCATACAGGCTCCAGGATAGATATCACACAGAAATGATAACACAGAGGAACTAGTTGCTCGTAAGTACCCCTCCTGACTATCTACACATCAGTCTACAGGCACAGTCAGTAGCTCCATACACACAGAGTTAGGGTTTCCAATTTCTTCCTTACACAGCAATTACTGTAGGATTCTGCCAAAGGACAGCATAGTTTCTAAACACATGTAATAGCCAGTACTAGTGTTTTACAGATACCCTGAATGGTGGCATTCTTTAATAATGTCAAAGTATATTGCAACTTAAGCTCTGCCTTAGCAGGTTTGCAACAGATTTTCAAATTACCAGTATCCACTGAGACCATCTCTAAGATCCCAGTATCCCTTGATCTTCCACCTAGCAGCATAAAGAGACATAGGGACCATCTGAAGTAATTGGTCCCAAGCCAAGTCAGACAATGCCTGTTCTATGCAACTTATGAAGAGTTACACAATTTAGGGAGAATATAGGAAAACTAGTTTTCTAACCAAAATCAGAAGCAGGTTGAATATTGGCTTAAGTCAAATCCCAGACTAGGTCCCAAAATAAATCTTGTAGTATTGAAAACAAAAACCCCCAAAACCTGAAGACCACATGCAGGCTGTCATTCTCCCTGCAGAAGTGAGAGAAATCATGACAGTCATCTTGCTGAAGTGTACAAGTAGCAAGCTGGTTGCCACTGGCTATGAGCATTAACACCCTCTATCAGTCTTCTACTCCGTTAATGACGAGGATCCCTCAGAGACTGCAACGTTCTCACTAAACCCAGAAGAAACATTAACTTTACCAAAGTGGCAGGAAAGAAGCCTGGGAAACCCACTGAAAGCTAGTGCACTATTATGGAAGCAAGGACTAAAGTAATAATCCTCAAGATCCATCAGACCCACAAAAATATCAACCAAAGAGATGCTCTTTGAAAAGGGACACTTTCCAAAGTCCATCAGATTAAAATCTTCCTGTTCAACAACAGTCTGCTTTTATAAAATGAAACATTAAGAACTGGGAGAAAAAAATCTACTCTTAATAGATCTACTATTAGAAATACTCTAACTTCTGTGTGTACAGACAGAAAGAACTCAGTAAAGCTTTTAAGAATCCTCACTAATAGTAATGGCCATTTAGCTGCCAGAATTACCAGAATCAGGCTGGGCACGTGACTCACTTACAGTGCAACCTACCTCACATTGCTTTTCAGACGGGCTCTTTACAGCATCAAAGAATTTTGTGTAAATTTTTACAGATCATAAAAACATCCAACACTCATACTACACAGAACAGACACAAACTTGACTACAATCTCTTGGGCTGAGAAACAAAGAGACCTCTAGTCTACTTCCAAATTTGAAAGAGTTCAGAGGGCATCACTCTACAGCTCATATTAAGCATGAAGTAAATAGATGATCCCTCTTGCTAAATTACCTGGCTCCCTAGGATAAATAAATAAAAACAGTGTACTTTACAACACATCAAGATATGTAGATATCAAGATATGTAGATATTACCTCAAGGTTTAAATTAAGCTTCTCTGTTGATTGATACAAAACCTGAGAGGGATACCATCAGCCAAACACAATTACCCTGAGAAGTCACCTACACTTGAGCCACACTAAACTATTTGCACATCTGTAGGCATACTGACACTTTTCAGACTGCAGAAACGTCCAGCCTGCCTGGGACTACCACTGAGAGTCTTCTTAATGGAAGGCCCTCATTACAAATTACTTAAACAGGAAAAGGAAGGAAAAGATGACATTTGTTTGCAAATCAGTAAGTCATTCCACTACTTCATGGAAGAGCTAACCATCAGAATGCTAACATTCCAGACTGAGAGAACTGAATCCCTGAAACTACCTAGTGCTGCACAAGCAAGTTAGGGGGAAAGGGCAAACTTCTGCATGACGCAGCACTATAAGACATGTCCTTATGGTGCCACAGTAAGCTACCGACGTGTCCTGCTCCTGATTGAGAACTGACTCTTAGTCTCCACCACAGCTTGGTTATCTCAGTTAACTTTAGGATCTAAGCATGTGTTGGATTCCTCATGAGTCCTTTTAAATAAGGATTCAGCTTTCTTTTATTCAAGACAGGTTCATATCCTCTTCTTCTGTATTAAAATACAGTTGCTCGGAGCAGAAGAAACAAACACATGAGAGCAGTGTATGAAACTTGATAGCACACCTTTGACTTCAAAGTCTTCAATGGCTCTTTGTGATGCAAAAAAACGCAAAGGTGAAATGGAAGCACAGTGAATAAACTGGCAGAAGAAGAGGAAGACAACACTGGCAGAAAAAGGAACAACTCTGTAAACAATGCTGTCTCCAGGGAAAAGATTTCATGGTGCACTATCAGGCAATGGACTATCAGATAAAAACTATATAGCCACAACTGAATGCCAAGAGAATTGGTACTGACTGAAGGTGAGCATTGACAAAATTGATACTTTGATCTACCTCATTGATGAAGATGAGGCTCTTAAACAAGCACCACAAGCCTTTTAAATCTTTGAGCTGTGACTCCAGTTTAACCCAGGACAGAGAAGTTCTGTTCTTCCAAATGGCACTAGGTTTTCCATAAGCAGAACTATCTCTCTGCAGAAAACTGTGGGCCTTACAAGTACTGCAGCAATTTAGTTAAATGCTAGAAACCACAACAGAATCAACTTAGCTAACCTGTTCCCTACAAAATCAAGGGAAGATTTGTAGTACCTTCCATCTGTAGTGGTCACAGCTGTTTAGCCATAAGGTAGTTACCCCTTTGAATTTGCTGTAACTAAGCTCTTGCCCAGAAAGTTTAATTTCTTGTAATTTTACTCTTTGCTAGAAGAGCTCTGCCACATTTTCTCCTTCACAATCACTGTAACTACACCATTTAAACAAGAAGTGGAAAGAAGAGAGAACAAATGAAAACTCAGCCCCTCAGAGGAGACAGACATATAAAAAGAAGGAGTAGAAGAAAGTGGGCTATACCAAACTTAAAACTGCAAAACAACATGTTTAAGTTTTGTGCAGGACTCGTGATATGTAAATCTAGCAGCACCACCGCTAAAACCAGGCTTCTCACCTGGTTTCTCTTAAGTCAAGGACAAGTCCTGTTTCATCCTTTAAGAACAGCTGTTCTTGGGAGAACATGGTTACCTACAAGTCACCTTGTTGAGAAAAAATTAATAATTGGATTCTTCACTTGATTGGTCTGTCAAGTATTTCCAGTTAGAAAACCAAAGCTAGATGAACATCAGTTCTGTTGACGCTGTTCTAACTACTTTCAAAAAATCAGGTGCAGAACATGCAAGCAAGCAAGATTTTTTATCCAAAACGTGTCCAGAAGTTGTGGTCTTTACCCTTCCTCCAGCAGTTTCAGTGAAGGATAATGCTGCCCCAGCCAGGGTTTTTATGTAGTCCTACGACTATACGTGAAGGCTGGGTCTGTCTTTATCCACATCAAATCTAGGGGTGTGTTCTGGTTTGAGTGAAACAGGACTAATTTCTCTCGTAATGCAGGGAAAGCTGCGCTTTTAGAAGACTCTAGTGTCTGAATTTATGAAAATATTTACTTAATAGCCAGCTAGGCTATGTAGGATTCAAGGTCTTGGCGTTTTCAAGCCTTGCCAGGTGCAGGGATGAGGAAAAGCGAGACCTGGGCACTTGACCCAAACTGGCCAACAGGATTACTTCATACCACAAACATCACATTCAATATAAAAAGAAAGTTTGCTGTGTAGCTCTCTCTCTCCCTTGATGGCAGCTGTCCAGAGAACTTCCTGCCCAGTGCTGGACACCTGAGCAGTGTTCACAGTGTCTGATATTTGCTGTCCACTGCTGAGAATGCACAGATTCCTACTGATCTAAGTGGCCGAGTATAATCCTTGTACATTTTATATTAGTATTGGGATCAATACTGTTCTTTAGTATTATTGTTAATTATTTAGTGTTATCCTGTTAAATCTATTTATATTTCAAGCCTCATGTTTCTTTGTTTTTCCTTGATTCCCCTTTCTGGGTGGGGAGGGGTCACTGGGTAATAGAATAATTGTCTAAATGACAATAAATTGTTATGGGTTTCTCAATACACGTGATCTACAGACACCAAAAAGGTAAACCCTAATATAAGAAAACAAAGTGGTATGAATAGCACACATAGCTACTGTATGAACAAGCATGTTAGGTAACACTAAAAGAAAAAAGTGAGGCCTTGAAAGATACGTAACAAAGGCCAGTAATATTAATCAAAAACCCAATCACTGATAAATGTACAAGTCCCACTTTCCAGAAAGCCTCCCAACAGTTTTTCTTCCAAAAGCTCAAACTTCCAATATGTTAGTTAAGTAATAATGACTTCAATGACTACCTTGCATCATTGTTTTTCTGTGCCCTACCTAATTTTTTTGGCTAAGAATGTACAACTGCTATACATAATCTTCTAGTAAGAGTAAAAAAAGACTGTCTCCACCTGCTGAAAGGAAAGAGGTAGATCCTGAAAGACACATAAAAAGAAGTCAATCCTCTTCTTCCTTTAGTACGGATGTGTCAAAGAAAGAACAGACTTCTTGTGAAATATTTTCTACTTCTGTACTTTTAAGTCATGAAAAACAACAATATGTGCAAAAAGGAACATAATTTCACTGCAACAGGTAAAAACACTTTCTCAGAAATGTTTGCCCATGGCTAACTTACATATAGCCACAGCATTATTGTGGGTACTCTGAAAGCCAGGTCTTTGAAATCACACCACAACAGATGCATAGTTTCAAGAGAAGCTGTTTTCGTTTTGATCATACGGGTTGACTAAGTTATGCTCATGTATTTCTTGCAACAGTCAATGAAAGACTTACATTTCTACTTCCACCTTCATAATTCTCCAAGATTTTAAGTAGAAAATTTACACAGTTGCAGATACAAAGTGTGAACACAAAGTGCATTAAGTTGTATCTGCTACTAGTAAAAGAAATAAAAAAGTGTTCTACATAAGTCAGATTCACAGTTATATATTAAAATAACTAAAGTTAAAATAGCTGCTTTAAAAATGTATTTTGGATACCTACATTTACCTAATACTGAATATACTTTGCATTCTTCTATCTTAATCATACATTGCACCAACTACAGTACTTTTACTAATCTCCACACCAAAATTAAAAATCCCCAATCCTTGTTTGTTTAGAAGCTAAACTTAATGCTTTAACAGGTGTTATTTAAAGTAAATAAAAAAAAAATCCAGACCAATTTCTCAAGTGAATGAAGTGGTGCAAAACCTGTTCATAAATTAGAAATCCCTCCAACAGATTTTCCCACGCACAGGTTTCAGGCTCCAGAATTTGTCTTCACTACAGAAATAAACAAACAGGAAAAAAAAAACCCACAACATGCCCTTAATAGGCATCTCTCCACTTCAGAATCCATTTCATGCCCCCAGTCACAAAGTTCTCTTTAACAAACCTTTAAGGGCAGACCTGCAATTTTGTGCAAAATTGTTCTATTTGAAATAAAATTGATCCAAATCAAGTAAGCAAATTTGTTCTCATGAGAGTTCTCCTTCAGCTCTAATGAGAAGAACTGAATATACACAGGGAATAGTTAAAAAAAATAAAACAATACTTGGAAAAATCCACAGTAAAAAATCACTTATATAGGTTTCTTTCTTATGTAAGAAGGATGGATTTTAAGTTTCATAAAAACAAAGAAATCAATACTTGACAAGTATTTAGGCATGAAAAGTATCATTACTCCCAACTGATTCATTATATCCACCTGAAAAGTGTTATAATTTTTTTAATATTTTTTTTTCTTGGTTGCAATATTGAACTTGCTTTCTTTGATTCCAAGCTTCTTCAAGAAATTCTTGGTTTATACAAACCAAGTAACAATATGTGATGTCCTCAAAATAGTATCAGGAGCACTTACTCATCATACTTGATATGATAAATAGCTTCTTCATCAGTGTCCATACAGTCCGAATAAGACGTGGATGGTGTACTGTCCAAATTATTTGCATTTTCCCTAGAATGATCTTGACTTAAGTTTCCATTAGTCCTTTTGTAAGTGTTACCACTCTTTCCTTGAGCTTTACCATTCTTATGTCCCTTTGTTGCTCGGGTAACATTTTCTATATGAGCTTCAAACCAGGCTCCAATGCTGACGTCACGGGCATCCACCAATTCATTTATCTAAAAGGAAAATTCAATAATTACTTCATGCCTATTTTATATGATTCCAACTAAGAAAAAATAATTAAGACAACTTACTATGCTACTGCTTAATTTTGTTATCAGTAAAATAATCAACTTCAGTAACTAGTTGAGCTTGGGCAAGTTCTAGTAACATGCAGTCACGAATATGTTGCACTGTGTTTTATTGCTCTTCCTTAAAATCTAGTATGAATATAAACTGCATGTAATTTTTAAAAGCAAGGCTAGATTATTTCCCCAAAGCCCTCCAAACATGGAAGTTAGCTTCATCTCTCTCATTATCCTTTCCTCTCGCTTCATCAATTGTTCTGTATGTGTAAAATAAGCATATACAGCATTAAAATACTAGCTCACAACCAAGGTGTTTAACAACTTTCCTGAGCCTCCAATTTGGAACTATTATTTAACGTTCTATCTTTCTGGCCTGCAAGATGTTTTTAACCATTCGAGACTGGAGGAGAGAGAGGGAAGAAACAAGGTTGCCACCAAAGTCAGCCAAAAATCTTATGAAAGATCTCCTTATGTAAGAAATGGCACTATCTCACAGAATTTCTCCCTTCTGTATTAAGAATAATACCGGTATTAAGCAACCAAACCACTAAAATATTCCAAATCATGTTTCATTTTCTCAGGTATTCAGCTAATTAAGTAGATGTTCCTTTAATAATACTATGAACACACAAAAAAAAAGATTTTAAGAACACTTCATCAACAGTACACCAAGTTTAAAAAATTTATTAGAACAGAATTACCACACAGCTTTACCATAGAAAACATCTGTAATAAACTATGAGATACATACATACATTTTTTTATATACACAGACATATATCTATCTGCTTTAAGCTACAGAGCTTTGCCAAGTACCAACACAGTGGCAGACAGATACTTACTCATACTAAGCCCAAAGGCTAATTTATATATACTAGACAATCTTACTGTATTTTCACAGGAGCAAGCAAGAAACCATGCTAAATAACTTTTAGTATTTAGAGTGAAGCAGTCCTTAGGTATCTGAAAGTGCATTTGACAGCATTTTGAGCTAACATGTCTACCCCAAGAAAGCAATACCTCACATTTTACTCTTTTCATTCACCTCTTAAAATTGCTTCCAAAATTCAATGTGGTATTTCTCCTCCCATGTAAAAAACACATATTCTTTCGATTTTTATTCTTGCAACCTACAGTATTCAGAGTACAGCTTTTCATCAGGATTAAACTTGCAGCCACATAAGCAAATCAGAGAAGGAAAGCCCCATTTTAAACCTATCAATATATTTTAAATATAAACAGTGGATTCTGGCACTTCAAGGAATGCTCACAAAGGCACCCCTACACAACCTCATGTGTTTGAACTATTTGCAGCCCAAAGTGCTACTTTCTTTACTTTCTCCTTTCAAAACCACAGTTGAGTGAGCCACACACTAAGGATTCCCTCATCTCCTGCTACTTCTTGCAACCACTTATTAAAAGTGCCAGAGAAGCCATATTAGCTAAGTCAAAAATCATCAGATCCAGAACAAAAAGGTTACAAAAAATAAAAGCAAAAAAAAAAAATAATAATCAGTGCAAACTCCCTTAATCATTCTTCTCCAATGCATCCTTCCGTAATTTGATCTGCATACCTAGACAACAGACTTGCAACCCTTGCAAAGAGTAAGGGCAAATAGTTATTACCACAGACCACTAAGGAACATCAGACAACTATTTTACATTAGTGGTGTCTGGTTTAATTACTGGGCTATTAATAGCTCTTTCTGAACAGTATTAAACAAATACTGATTTTAATTACAGACTCAGTTTTCCTGGTTTTTATTCCAAACTAGTTATAGAGTTCTGAGATGTTTTTACTACAGCCAGAGATTTTTGGGGGAAAATTTATGAAGACTGTGTGAGAATCAGCAGGGGAAACATGCACATCCTTCTGAATGAGCTTTGTTTTTTTTAACATCATTCCTGTACGCCCAGCCAGTGTTGCTGTAACTCCTTTCTTGTAACCTGCCTTGTATTCCTCCTTTTGGTATTGGAGATCAGTCACGGGTACCTGCTTAGCCAAAGTGGTGTCCTTCCCACGTGCTCAGTCCACCTTGGGATGGATCCCCAATGCTTGAACCAGACACCAGTAACAATTCTTAGTCTTAATAACAAGGAACAGGAGTTGAACACAATTTCTCTCACTACGAGCCCTTCAGAGCCCATGTAAATATCAGATGTCAGGTACAACTAGAATATAAAACAAGCTAAAGCATTCTGATTTACATAATATACAATGAACACACAGAGGAACTCGATTTAAATCACTATCTTAATAATAATTAAATTATGCTCAGATGTTTAACTATGATTTCCAATCTCAACTCTACTGTTTTTTTGGGGGTTTATTAAATACAGACTTCATACTGGCTACCTTTCCTTTTGCTACTTGAAATCTGAAAGATAAAGGAGGGCACAGAGGCTAAGACTACTCATAACGTAGAGTAAGTAACAGGTGTCTTGTTGAGTCTAGCTCTAGAAACAAATCCAGTGAGGCACAGGACTTCCTTCAGACAGAAAAAAATAAAACTAACAAACTCTTCCTTCCTATAATCAGATAATTCCTTGTTTGACAAACAAGTAAATGCAAAATAATTTACTATATCCACCTCTTTAGTCAGCTATCATAGCTTAGTTTATGACCTTTTTTACTGATTTTTACTAAACAAGTTTACTACCTTTGAATTACATTATTGGCTAAAAATACAGTCAAAAAAATTTCCTGATTCTGTAAGTAGAAATCCTCTACACATTCCTACTGGTATCTACAAATAGCAAAATATGCTATGACCGTACCTTTATTTTCCTCTATATATATCAAAAACATATGGTTGGCTGAAAAAGCACTCAGTTTACAGGTAACGAAGGAGAAAGTGTTAGGTCCCTAGTATTAAAGATCACAAAAATTCCAGCTGAATAGTTTTCCTTGAGTATGTCTGCCAATATCACCATTCCGTGCTCTATTTTCTGTTTTAATCCTTAACAAAACAGCTAAGGGACTACCTGATATAATTTTTAGCATTCTTGAAATTGGAACTTTTAACACTCCTTTCCTTTGACCAACTGATCTTCTGCAGCCACCCGTCTCCCCTGCATTCTCTCCATCCTTTCTTTATTACCTTTTACATTAATTGATTAGTTGTAAAGCATCAGAACTGAAGAACTGGAGTTTTTCCACTGTAAAAAATGGAGATAAAAAGGGAAAGAAAAGAAGCACAGAATCTTGTGTCTCCATATTCAAGCTACTGATTTTCTGGCTCCCTGATTCCTCAGAGAATAAAACTCACTGCAAGGAATGCTACAGGAGCATAGAGTAAGTAACCTAGCACTTGTCCTTAACACCAGAAACATTAAGTAACAGTCTACATGAAACTAAGACGGCTTCCCATCAGGATGAGAAGGCTAAATAACAGTGTTCCTCTAACTGAAATAAATTTGCATGTGTATGGCAGTGTCTATATCCTTTTCCTTCTCTGCAACTTTGGACATTTTCCAGCAAAAGAATTACTGTTAGGAATATTTCTTACCTAAGAGAATCACCCAAACAGGAGGTAAAATGCTACCATTCCTTATATATACACACATCCTACTAAATATCCAGTGAGGTAGCAATCTGAAAACTGCACACTTTCTGTTTAAATTAAACTTCTGGCACTCTGATGTAATCCTACATGACAATATGGAAAAATTCAATGAGGTGCAAAACTAACAATGATAGGTGTGATTCCTAAAAAACCTACATTAAAAAGCAATAACTACATCATATACAATTTTAAGAAATAGTGTATTTCCACAGCGTATCTAGTTCTAAAGCAACACCGAAACATTAGTATTAAAACAAATATTTGGCAAGCTTGAAAAAAAAAAAAGTAGAGAAAAAGCTACACTTTTCCACAGATTTTTAAATTTGTTTCTTCTGTTCACATTAAATATTTCTGTACCTGTGACAGGTACTCTAAACTTTTCCAAGAACATGTTTTTGAAAACACGTGTCAGTTTATGAACTCTCCTGAAACCTGCAAAACTAGTGAGCCAGGTACAGAGACACTTTCATAACTCTGCAGAAGTCAGCTTAAATGAAGTCAATTTATATATGTCAAAATAGGGAGTCATGTCAAATCATGAAAGAAAGCAATGAGGATGTCAGCAGTGTGCCCAGGTGGCCAAGAAGGCCAACAGCACCCTGGCCTGTACCAGGAACAGTGCGGTGAGTAGGACCCAAGAGGTGATTGTCCCCCTGTACTCAGCACTGGTGAGGCCCCACCTCGAGTGCTGTGTCCAGTTTTGGGCTCCCTACCATAAAAAAGACATTGAGGTGCTGGAGCGGGTCCAGAGAAGAGCAACAAAGATGGTGAGGGGTCTGGAGCACAAGTCATATGAGAAGAGACTGAGGGAGCTGGGGTTATTCAGCCTGGAGAAGAGGAGGCTGAGGGGAGACCTTATTGCTCTCTACAACTACCTGAAAGGAGGTTGTAGAGAGGTGGGGGTCGGTCTCTTCTCCCAAGTCACAGGCAACAGGACTAGAGGAAATGGCCTCAAATTGTGCCAGGGGAGGTTCAGGCTGGATATTAGGAAATTTTTTTTTCACCAAAAGGGTTATCAGACTTTGGAATGGGCTGCCCAGGGAGGTGGTTGAGACACCATCCCTGGAAGTGTTCAAAAGACAGGTTAATGTGGTGCTAGGATATATGGTTTAGTGATGGTGTTGCTTTTCGTTTGTTGTGGGTGTTTATTTTTTGTCAGAATTAGGTTGACGGTTGGACAAGATGATCTTTAAGGTCCCTTCCAACCTAGAAGATTCTGTGATTCTGTGATACATACTTTTATAAAATAAAGCAATATTGCATTGCTTAAAAAAAAAAACTTTTTTAACAATAAAATTAAACCCACAAGTGTGAGGCAAGTTTCCAGCTGTTAAAGTTTGTACTTACCTTGTACAATCCAATGCCAGGATCAATGAGAAATGAGCGAGATGATGTAGATGGCTGACTGGGTGATCCACTATTTGTTTTTTTGACTTTGTTCTTGCAGTTGGAAACAGCACAGGAATTGACTTCTCCATCCTGATCTGCCACAGAAGCAGCGGTAGGAGCTTCAGATTCAGAACGTATCAAAAGCTGAACTATGTCATTTAGTCCAACATTGTAGTCAAATAAGGTGTGTCCATCTTCTAGCTGTCAAAGGAAAGATACACTTGTAAAATTCTACCTTGAGGTACTTAAGTAGTTTCCAAATATTTGTTTTACAGACAATAACTGTACAGACCAGAAGAGGCAAGCCATCTATTTCAAGTAAATTAAAACCTATGTCTCCAGTATACACAAAAACAAACTCTCATCAAGTTACCTGCAGCTATGATTTCATCCAATTACTGAAAGGTTTAAAATTAGAAACAGTCATCTTCACAGACTTTAGACCTTCTAATTATGCATCAACATCCAAGATAATGCAGTGATTTACTAATCAAAAAAGGTAGGATCTATGTTGCCATTTACATAACATACACAATAACTATAAATACATGTAAGAATTTTCAAATTAACAATCATTGTTTTGTGTACATTTCAGCTACGTAATTTCTCTAGTCACTCTTTCTCAATCTCTCCTAGAAAGCAAGTCAAGACCTAATACTTCCCTAATATTTTGCAAAGTACTTCCTAAATAAAACGCCTAGATACAAATAGCCTCATACATATCCAACTCCATTTACTTTTCAAAACTGTAAGATCTGCAAGTATTCTTCAAGGGCAACTACACTTAAGAGAGGCGGAACACCAAAACACATACTGGACCTTCACGTTTAGGAAAGGAAACTCCTAAATTAAGAGCATTCAAAAACATTTTTAGTCTGGATTAAGCAAGGCTCCCTGTCTCCCAGCCCCTCTGCCCAAGATCAAAACAAGATTATTCACTGAAAGTTAAGTTTTTCAATGGGACAGTTTAAAAGCTATTATAGAACTGAAGTAACATGCACTGCGTAGTACTCCCTCAAATAACTTTGCACATCACTATATTCCAGATGCAATCAGATCCTGCAGAACACCAGACTATAAATAGAAGTAGACTCTTTAATCACACATAGCACACAGTTACTAAACATTATTTTGGGGCCCACTCTTCACAGCTTTAAGATACCTGTTATTATCTTTATTTTACCTGATGACCTCACCTACCTAAAACTAAACTAAGAAACTCAAACAAAAAAACACCAAGTTGTACACTAGGAGAAAAGAAAAACAGGGAATAGTGACCACTGCTGCCTTCCTCAGATAGAAAAATCTTAATGATCAACAGCATCTTTGAAGTAGAGTTTTAATTTACCTAAAAGTGTAACGCATTGCTTTGGGACAACTAGAATTTGGTTAGTTACATTTTACTTCACATTGCACTGGGAGAAAAATGTGCGTGACTGAAAAACTCCCACATGCTTCCAAAATATTTTTGCTGGAAAAAAAATTACCTGACCTTTTTCCAGAATAGGTGCTATTTTCAACATCACTGTTTAAGGAAAGTTTTTAAACAGATCTGTTTTCATGAGCTTATAGGCAGTATCAATACAACAAGAAAAAGTATGAGAAGGAAGGAAGAGAAAAAAATGAAGAAGTGGGAAGGAATTCTCCAGTTTCTCACTAATATAGTTTTTTGCAACATTAAAATGATCTCAGGATAGACAAAGGTGGAATGCACATTTCTTCCTTCATCCCCTCTGCTTTTTCAAAATAAAGCTAAAGGGCAGAGGACAGTTACGGACATAAGCTGACACTCAAGAAATTAATCAGTTATTAATCCATGAATTTAAGATCTGTGTTAAAAAAAATAAAAGTTACTCTCCTTACTGCTGGTAACTACTGTACCCGCTGCTGGGGTGTGTAAACAGGAGTGCTCACAGTTAAGTTTTGATGTAATTAAAGCTGACCCAGCTGTCTGGTGAACAGCTATGGGAACGATCCTTGTTCAGCTGACTGTTTCCAAACCAGTCCAAGAAACAGCAGATCAAACGGCACTGAAGATGTTGATCCTATAACTATTAAATGAACACAAGTCATAAAATGGAGATCCGCAGCAACTGTTACTCTACTGCTGACTACCAACACTGCCTCCTATGTCCCGAGCTTCAGGCTAGAGCTTCATACTGAGTAACAAGTTACTTAAGTTTAAGTAACCCTTCCCATTCCACTATGTTGTACATTCCTATGCTTTTGACAACTCTTTAATAAAAGGGACAGAAATGTTTCTTGCAGCACTATGACAATTCAGATTTGGGGGCTTTTCACACCGCAAAAAGTTTGTATTTTCACTGTTAAGATTATTAAAGAAGTTTAAAAACAGCTATTCTTAGATGCAAAACACAAATAAACCCAAACCAAAAGACAAATAATCAACTTGCAATAACGTATTTGAAAAGGGGTGCAGAGGAGAGGGAAAGAAGTTCCGTGTTTTTCAAGCTGCTGCTGCTCAGCACTACTCGAGGCCTACTCCCCCACCAACTCATTCTTTTGGTTGCAAAATGTTTAAAAAAAAAAATCAGCAGTACATCTGCAAAATACATCACTTCTGAAATAACAAATATATTGGACATTATTGGAGACAACATAACTTCTGCTCTATTTTTCTGTTCCAATTAGACTGGACAAGCTGTGCCAGAGGTTCTAGTGCACAATTTCTAGAATCCTATGGTATGAGGAAATCTTCTGAAAGCTAATGTACTGGGAAGAAAAGGATAACCTTGCTCCTGGTAGACTGAGGGTATATAGGCAACACACAAGTGAAAGCAAAGAAATTCTTTCGTTGTTCCCTTTCTCTCCGGACATGCCACATGCAGGCTGACAGAAAAATGTTTTGAGGTACCGCAGTTTAAAGTCAATTCAGTGACAATATAAATCCGAACAGTCTGAATTTCCTACCATAACTAGGTAACAGTGTTAACACTCAACTAAAAAACGTCTTGTGTCCAGTCTTTTTCATCTATTCATCAGTTATGATAGCAGAAGTTGTATCTTCAATCCACAACTGAATCCTCCCTATTAGCATGAGAAGGGGGGGGAAGAGGGGGGGAAGACTTAAAAAAGTAATCTGTACAGGAATAGTCATATTTAACATGGTCAGAAAGTAAGATGTACCTAGGCTAGGCCCTGAGGAAGAAGCAGCCTTCTCTAATGACACACACACGCACTACCTATTCCTGTGTAGGAATCAAAGAAGTCTGCTTTGATGAACTAAAACGCCAGGAGAATAAACTGGTGACTGCAAACCTGTCTGCTTTACAGTATAAATTTATAATGAAATAGCATTCTATTCTCTGCCCAAGCGGTCCAGGGTTTTTTTATTTTTTTTTTTTATAATCAGTGTTCTTTGCAGAAATATTTTATGACTGACAGCTATTCTATGACTACCAATGTCACGCTTCAGTCTGAAAGCACAATAACACAGGTGAGATTTCTGAGATTAAGCCCAACAACACAGGTGAGATTAAACCACACTTCAAATGAGGCAGGATGTAGTGTTGGGCAATGTGATGGGGAAAGAGCACCTGTTTATTACATGACCAAAAATACATTCCCAGAATATTAGCAACTGTATAAATTTAGACCAAGTCAATGACTCTGCCACACTGGCTGCTTCTGGGAACAAAGTAGAGAAATACAGAAACTCAACTGGTAAAATCAAGTTCACATGCTATTTGGCTTACAAGAATTAATGTGCGTATCTGCAAGTATACCTATACCCAGCATTACTTCATCACTGACAATTTAAATCCCTAGAGTAACAAAGCTGGAAAACAATCAGTGTTTAAAGAATTCCATTACAACATAAATGGAGAGAAAAACTACAAGATGTTGGTTCTTGAATTACTGATGTTATACTGGTGTTAATCTAACAACAGGATCTTAGCCAGTAAAGCATAACCTCACAGACTACTAAGAGTGAAAAAACAGCAGTGAAGCACATCACTTGTTCCTGCAGATAGAATAGTATCTCCTACTCTGTTCTAAGTTTGCCAGGGACTGTTAGACCACTTTTCAAATTATATTATTAAAGCAGTATCAGATGCAAAAAATTAAGGACCTATCACTGTATGTGGATATTAACAAACAGTGGGATAAAAAGCATGATACCGTCCTTTCTGCAGACAACTAGCATTTTATATCCATCCTGGAATACAGTATTTCTGAAAAGAACTCCAGAAGAACTACACAAGAACTCCAGAAAAACCAACAAACCAACCCCACAAAAAAACCAAAACCAACCAACAACAGCAGAAAGCACACAAACAATGCCCCCACACACTCACCCACCCCTCTTATTTCCCAGCCAACACTGCCTTGCCTGTCATCAAAACTCATGAAAGCCTTACTGAATTGAGTCCAAAATTACCTCACAAACGAGTTAAATATTCAACAGTAAGGCTAGAAAATTTCATCAAAAACCAGTTTGGCAATTTGTGGGAATAGGTGCTGACAAGTCCCTCACTCAGCTTCATGGTATGCTCACTTCCAACAATAGTCATTTATATAGATGAAATTGTTTTATATAAACAATTTATATAAATTGTTTTATATAAACAATTTCATCCCATTCTGCTGCATAAAGATATTAAGAAGATTCCCCAAGAATATGTTCGCTTGGACAGTGCATTAAAAGAAAAGATAGAAACATTACATGTTTACTTAATCATTCACTAAGCAATTAAGACACCTTTCATTCAAAAGTTTACACATGCAAACCAAAACCAAAATTAATCAGGCAAGTACAAGCCAATCAAGCTGTATCTCATTCAAGTCAGTTAACGGGCGATTAGAACACGTACTAAAGCAAAGATAACTGAACAGGCAATTTCATTTATGAAATCTTGCTAGCTCTTCTGATCTTAGAGTCATAAAAAAAAAAAAGAGATGTATTTGTCTCCTTAGCAGTAGATTTCACTTTCAGTTTTCCTTCCTCTTGATGACTGGCATGTTTCAAAACCTTTTGAGGCTTCATTAACATATTCTGAATGAAGTACCACTAAAGAGCAGCTATATTTACTGCATCTAGCACTTTTTCACTATACTAGATATCCATAAGTAGAGAAACAGATTACATCCTTCAAATGTATTTTCACAGATCACATGTTAAAGACGTTGTCAATTTCAAAATACTTCTAGATAAGGTCATTATAAATACTTAAAGGTAAGACAACACTCTGCTTACACTACTACACAAGAATAGCTGTAGCAATGCAGTACTGGAATTGATACCTACCTACTATCACGGTTAGAACTGTCTGGTAACATCAAGCTACAAATTACTTCAAAAACTTGTAGAAGCTGCACTTACATAAACATGAGTGATCATGTAGAGTGCACCATGACACTATGTTACTTAGGAAAAAAAAAAAAACAAACACAGTTATTCAGCAATTACTATCATATTAACTTGCCTACAAGTCCTAGCAGAAGCACAGCTCGTTATGGGTTATACAGCCTGTACAGAGACCTCCCAAGAAATCACATAGTCATTCTTGTAAGAACACACTGCCTACTGTTTTTAAGTCTGATCCAAGAGGGTAAGTTCCTAGGTCACCCTAATCCAGCCATTACACCTGACAGCCAAGATCTTTAATCACTTATGAAAGTATGCCTTTTGAGCATCTTCTGACATTTTCTTTTCTAAGAACCAGAGCAGTGCCTACATCTAGCACTGAAAATGAAAGAAACTACAATGAATGCAGAAGAGCTCTTTAATTAAAGCACTATGATGAAAAGTGACATCAATCTTTTAACCTACACAGGTATTACATACACCCTACGAACTTCTTTAACCAGTGCACAAGGGTGAAAGAGATTTAAGCTTACCTTTAGTAGAAAATTTTGGTTAAGAATGGTTTACAGGAGTTACCCAAAGGGTAAGTTAGCCTGAAGAAATCAAGGACCTGTAACTTCCAGCTGAGTACTCACTGAAAGCAAGTGAAGTGCACTTCCAGAGTTTCTAATATTCTCCATCTCAAGGCTGATTTACAAACCTAACTTTGCCTGCTAGCAAGAAGGCTGAATGCTATCAGATGTCTTACTCTCAATAAGTCATCATCTATGTAAGTACCATAGTCTTACAGAGACTCCTGCAGTACTCAGCATAAAGCACATAGCAAGAGGAAATCTTAGAGAAGGAAGAACATGGAAGCTTCCAGTATCCAAGAAAGGCTTTTCTAAAATTATAGCGACAACCAATAAGTTCATTCATAGCACAGTGTGAAGATGTCATGCTTCTTCAACTCTCCACACAAAGAGGAAGACCAGCATGCTGCACAAAGCTACACAACCTAGGAAGAAGTTACAGAATCTTGCTGCTGAAACATCGATCTCAGTACAAACACTACGATAAATGTACATTAGTCATCTTCATACTCAATCAAGACTACTAGGTTTCTCTAAGAAGAAATTCAGACTTTTTTAATGTTCTCTAACTAAAATTAAACACAGAAGCCTACATTTTAAGGCGATGTTCTCCAACAAAACGCGTGGTTTTTTACAACATTACCACAAAATTATTTGCAGAGTGTACAGGTAGTACCAACACCTTTTACCTTTTGATCTGGACTAACTATAATCCAAAAAAGATTCCAGTGTACAAGACTAGTGGCAACACAAGAACAGCTGAAAGTCAAGATCTGTAAGAAAAGACTTCTTGACTTAGAAGTTCAAGGTGAAGACAGGCATTCTCAGTCTCAACCAATGACTTGTACAGGGTTCAAGTCTGTACCTCCTTAATTTCTTTAATAATAAACTCAGGTTTTGAAGATTATTTCTTCATTTGTCACTGGGTGACAAACAAAAAAAAAAACAAAAACAAAAAACCAAATTCAACTGTTAATTTAAATATGTCACTTTCTTCTTGGATGCAACTCTCAATCCCATTAAAGGAACATCTGCTCATTAACTTCTAGCTGGAAGATGGAGTTAGAACACAAGGTTTCTCTTCTATTGCAGTTCTCAGGAGTCTTCTAATCAGATAAATAAAAGTTCATGGCATCTTCTGGCAGATATTTAGGATTACCTGACACTTTTGTTTAAAAAAAAAAGCCGCAAAACAAAAGTGTATCAAAACATAAAGCTGCATGGAAATCCTCAGAAGCATGGAAAGACTCAGCCATCTCTATGCTGATTAGATGAGAGTGGTCAAGTACGTCCTATATGATGGCACAAACTTCTATAGCACAGACAACTTTAGTTCAGCAACGCTAGTGCCAGGGAGAGCAAATGACTATCTGCAGCTTGTAAGGATACCTGTAATGAAGAACTGGTTATTATCTGAACCTTCTGTTATCAACAAAAAAAAAGGTCTAAAAAAATAAATGCAAAGTGTATCAGAGCAGTTATTTTAACATAATTTAACCGCTAAATGATTAGGAACAGAGATCCATTTAACAGCTTTTAAATAAGAGAATCATCTCATAACTTCCATCAATATAAATTGTATTAACATTTGATCACATTTCAACACAGGAAATCCTCATCACCTAGTTGTCAGTCTAGGCCATGCATCAAGTGTGTTCTCCATCTAAGAGTTTGTGGTGTGGTGGTTTTTTGCTTTTAATATAAAGAGAAATATTCCATTTCCAAGACCTTTCAGATTAATTAGAAAAGTACAAGTACTAAACTATCCTAACTAGGTTACACAAATAAATATACATGCCACAAAATATAGCCTTAAAGCTGGCTGCAATTTCTTACAGATTATATTATGTTTTTCCAGCTTCCTAATACTGAAGTCATACATGCAAAACTGTATAAAGTATTCTGTTTTCACATATGCCTCGGCTTTTCCTTCAGTTTGCTTAGATACTTTGAATAACAAAGGTAATGGTACCAAGGAATGGTAAACTGCATTGGTAGCTTTACAGTAAAAATTTAACAAGAAGCTGATTTCAGTAAACAACTTCCACAATCGTACAAAAAAAACCTTGTTAATAGGGCTACCAAATCTACCACCAGCTAAATTCAGATTATAGTCCATACATGTTTCAGAAATTTTGGAATGCTGTCTAATCATATCTGTCCTGGAGACCCCAGATTGACTCCCTCCCATCAAGTGACAGAGCCACTTGCTACCAGTTTCATCAAAGAATGGCAATCACTTGCTTTCTAAGGTTTCTTCAAATTATTTCTCCAAAGCGTAAAACAAACTGCTCCAGTTGAAGATTTCTCACACCCAGATTCTGCCTGAAGCAAATGGGGTTTGGACAGCTGCAGCTGAAAATGTTTACAATTTTCCAAACAAAATAAAGCCGGAAAGAGATTGTGTTAAGAAACTCGATTGTTTTATGAATAAGTTTAGCACTCCCATTCTTTGGGGAAAGACTTCAGAAATAATGCTGTTCTATCTTTCTGGAAATTCAACCAAGCTGTAAGTATTTAAGAAGCCCTTAAAACATACAGTTCACAAACCTGAAGCTTAGCTGCTTGAATTCACACAAGATTCTATCGACTGCTCAAGTGCCAGTCCAGGTCAGCAGAAGTTAAAGCTTTAAGTCTTGTATAAGAAAGTCTGTAGGTAAACAAAAGTATGTCCTATTGCCAGATTTATAACTATATGTTTCACTAAGGCTGCTTTATCACAAGGATGCTCTCATGAAAAACTAAAGTTCCTCCAGTCCTCCTGCCCCTTTACCATTTCAGCTAAATTTACAGAAACAAAACCCTATGTACTTGGGCATCACAGCATGGGCCTGACAAACTATACATAAGAGTGAACTTACACGGCTAAGTGACATGATACATACTACCATAATTTTTTTGTGCATAAAAGCAGAGCTGAATTTCTTCTAATGAAGTAAGCCTGATTTGCAACAGCTTTCACATCAACTTCATGAGCTTCAACACTCTCATTTCCACCTGCTGACTTTGGTCTCCCATGAAAAAAGGTCTGGGGTGTCTTCCCCACCAACAAGAGTAACAACTTCAGAAGCTATTTCAGCCATTGCCTCTTACATATACTGGGAAGAGGCGTTTGTGATCCGATGTCCTTCTTCCCTGACTCTGGTAAGCACTAGGGAAAAGCAATGCGAGATGATGGCTTCTTTAACAACAACCACTTACAAGTTTTGACTGAATTCAAATTCCAACAGGGTGGGAGAGGTTGACAGAAGAAATCCATTAGACAAGTGGATTTCACGCAAGATTACATTATATTTTATATTCCATAAACAACACATAGTGCTGAAATACAACAGTGTGCACATTTAGTTCTATGTGAAACAAACTGGTATTAATACCCCTACAGTCTTCCAGACAACCTTAAGTTCTCTGGCAAGTTTTCACATTTAAATAAACTTCAACATATTTTTACTGCTCAATTTTTCCAGCGCTGTAACCAAAAGCTAGAAATCCTACAACCACCATAGTTGGTGGTTGGTCCTATAGAAAACCTGCTTTATATTGGAATCTTTTCTATAGAAAATCTATAGAAAAGCGCCAATAATTTGTCTACTATATCTCTTTCAGTTTCATGAATAAAACTGAGAATTTTTATTCACATCAAGAAGTGCTATGTAGCACTATATAATGCTATAAATAATTTTCCCATTAGGGCAGCATGCTGCCAGAAGACAGACTGTCTTGTTTTGCGTCTCTGAATTTTAGACTAACTCCACACAGTGCACTGTAATTTACAAGTTTATTCAGAGTTAACATATAACAACACAGATAAAGCATTAGATGAGAATAGTCTATGGTGGAGCAAGGTTAAGATATGATTTATTACACCACAGGGAAATATTTGGGCCTCTCCAAGAAACCCCTTCCAGCCAACGATCCAATCTCTTCAACAATGAACGCAAGAGACATCACTGCAGGTTTCTACATTCAGTAGAATTCTCTGGCTAGCTGCAGACTAGGTTATTGCACCACAGTAAAGAACTATGCATATACTACCACTCCCTTTCTTCAGAAAGATCAACCTCAACCTACAGAATGACTTGACTTCTCTAGCCAACAGACAGCTACTCAGCTCTGCAGAAATGTGGATCCCCAGAGAGTCGAGGATGTCCCCACAGACCAGACAAAGTCACACAGTAATACTATCTTGCTCACTCTTCAGTGCCACATGGAGGTCCTCCTGGCAGCAAGAGTTAAAAACCAGAAACCAGTCTGTTCAACCAAATACTCCTTTTCCTGGTTTTACACGGGAAAAAGAAAAAAAAAAAAAACAAAAAACCAGTAATACAAAGTACTACATTAATCACAACCCTAGATTTTCATCAGTAGTTCTACGGCATTTCAATCCTTGAGAAGCATGAAGTACTGCCCATTTAAGGTCCCGCATTTGTATCTGAAGATCAGACAACAGCAAATTACAGTATACCACATCATATGTTTACTGGACATGGACACTCCTAAAGAACTGCAAAATAACAGATCTAGCTCAAAATGTCAGTTGAAGCTGTTCTTTACTTCAAGCTAAGAACATGAAGTTGTTGAAATTCAGCCCATAAACGGTGACTCACTCAGGTTTCTGTATCCTTATAATCTCATACACCACCCATTTTTTTAGAAGAAAGGAGGTTGTTTAGCTAGTTTTCAGCACCCACCACTTGCAAGGTCCAAGTATTTCTAGAAAAAGTTCCCAGAGAGAGTACAGTAAGCAGTTCTGTTGCAAGATCAGAGTTCTACTAGCAGACTGCACAGATTTAACCATACTGAGTACTGAACAGGTAAGTTTGGTCTAGATAATGTTTTTTTCCAACACATGCAGGAATCTTCAGTTTTTCCATGTTGTTCACCTCAATATACTGCTCTCCATTCACCTCACACTTAATTGAAATGGCTTTTTTATTCTATTTTTGTTTTATCACAACTGTGAGAGAGATTAAGCTGTTTAAAGTTTCCTTTTCTCGTGTCTCTCAACATCCAGTTTTACTTGTGCAAGAGCAATCCTTTTGACCTTTTTTCTACTTACTAGCACCATGGGATCAGAAAAGCAGTCCATAACCATCAAGGAAACTTCAGGATTAATTATTGTAATTTTAAAAAAATGTATGTAAATGGTGAGTGAAGCTATGAAACAAAACTCTTTAACTCCTCACCAAACATGATCCCAACTGTGTCCTAAACCAAACTAAGTACTAAACTCACAAATGCTGCTTGTGTAGGCAACTTCAGCTGTAGTATTTCACTATTCTGCTTTCATAAGCAAGACATCTGTTAACTAAAATGTTCAAACTAATTGGTCTGGCCACTGACAGACTACATAGAAAAGTACAAATCACTACAGGCTCATGTTCCCTGTTTCTCGGGTAAACCTTGTGTCACATGTCAAGCTCTGCACTGAAAGGTGTGCTGGCACAGCACNGAGAGTGGTGTCTGCTGGTGAAACCCGGGCCCCGGAGTTTCCGAAGATGTAAAATCTCGAGCCAGTCAGATTTAGCTTTACCCCAAAAACATAGATTATGTCTGGCTGCGCCTGTCACCATTAGATAGATAAAAACATGGGGCAAAGCAAGAAAAAGCAAGCCTCGTTTACATATCAAATCTGATGTGGGTTTGGCTTTCTGTGTTTTTCTAAATTGTGTAATTCTGCGAGTTGACATCAAAAATCTGGATTTGCCGTGCTGTTGTGGGCTGACCCTGGCTGGGCAGCTGAGCCCCACACAGCCACTCGGTCACCCCCTTGCAGTAGGATAGGGGAGAGAAAGGGCAGAAGTCAGAAAACGTGAGTCAAGATAAAGATGGATTAATAAGTAAAGCAAAAGCTGGGTGCACAAGCAAAGCAAAATCAGGAACTAATCCAGTACTTCGCATCAGCAGATAGATGTTTAGCCATTTCCAGGAAGCCGGAGCTCCATCACGTGCAAAGGTTACTTAGGGTGATGAGCACCATAACTCCTAACAGTCCTCGCTTCCTCCTTCTCCCAGGTTTTGTTGCTGAGCACAACATCACATGGACAGGGATATTGTTACCTGAAATAAAAGCTCTCAAAACCAGAAGCAGTTTAGTGAGGAGATACTGCTTTATTCAATGTTGGGTGCTAGGTGGAAGTCCACAAATCTAATACACTTTACTGGTGATATTCACGTATTATTTATACACAAAAGATTCTCATTCTTTTGCCTACCTAATACATAACTCCGTCTATGCTTGCATATTCATTGGGATGACCCAGTAGCCCTTTTGCACATGCATATTAAATTTTGCACCATCAGCAAAATACCTTCCTTACATTATCCTTTTAAGGTATTGAGTCATCTCAGGACAGTAAAAGTTTACTGTAAGTTTGCCAGCTTCTTGAGGATGATAAAGATGTTCCTTGAAGTAGCCACAGCTCTGTCCTAATTGGTGTAGGAGTACGTACTCCAACATGTGAGAGAACCTTGAAGTGATTTACTACTTCTTGTTATCCTATCTTTATCACTGTCAGCTCTGTGACTAACTATTTTCTCACACAGTAAGAAGGTTGGTAGGAAGCAAACATTTTGGTTAGCATATGGTTATAAACAAAGCGGAGGCCTGTCTTTGGTAACAATATCTCTGGGGTCAGCTGTCCCAGCTGGGTCCCTTCACACCTTCTTGCACGCCTCGAGCCTACTCACTAGTGGGGCAGTGTGAAAAAACGGTATGTCCTTGATCCTGTGAAAAGCAGTGTTCAGCAACAGCCAAAACATCCCTGTGTTACCAACACCACTTTGGTCACAATTTGTGACCACTTTGGTCACCAATCCAAAACACAGCACTGTGCCAGCTACTATAAAGACAATTCTCTCCATCCCAGTCAAAACCATCACACCTGAATACTGGTAAAATACGGTAAAAATGTATCTGATACAGTCTCTCTAGAAACCATGAGATGCAATAATGGCTGCCTTTGGGAGGAAATCTGAGTAACTTTATTGTCTATGACTTTGGCAGCTGGATTAAAATGCAGATTTACAAGATCCAAGTGACACCTGCGTACTTTTGTGGCTTTTTTTGTACAGGGGGTTGTAAACGTCACTGATAGGGTATTGAGTCGGGGGAAGAAACAGATCGCAACCAACAGTTTTCGAACACTGTTTAATTACTAGACTGTTATTATTAATAGCTTGCATCATACATGTGGTACAGGCTCGCAGGTCACCCAGCTGGAGCAGCAGCAGTGGAGAGGCCAACCCCAGTGGTTCGTTCAGGAGCAGGGGCTGGTACCGTCCCTGCAGGGGTTTCCAGGCAGCTGTGCTCAGTCCTTTCAGCGGGTGTGTTTAACACATACTGCCCTGTAGCCTTTGCCCACCTATAGCAGCCGCTGCCTCCTTGGATGTGTTGTGGGTTACGTGACTCATCGTGGGTGCCAGTGCCTGCTGGAGGCCTTGGGCAGGTTCAGCACCTCCTTGGTACCCCGAGCTTACCAGTTTTTGCTCTAAAACCACGTGTTCTTGGGAGGCTTTCAGGTGCTGTCTCCCAGCATGTATTTTTCTTCTGTTCATCCTGCTGTTGTCTGGTAACTATTTCTCCATCAACAAACAGAGGCACCTATAGACCCCACTTGCACAGCTCTTATGACACCATATGGTAGCAAAGATTCCTATATTTTACTGTCAGGTAAAGTGAGAATTCCCACTGCAATTTTGAGTGAGTTACCTTGGGCTTGATTTTGGGGTATCAAGCATGTGCAAAGGCAACTGAACAAATAAAAGTTTATTGAGGATTCTGCAAATCTGTCCCTTTCCTCTTCGTCCTTGCTAATCTAACTGCTTTTGTGAGAGCACATATACTGCTGCTGTCACAGCATGCCACTAAATTGGCAGAGTTTGGTTTTCAGTTTGGTGGTGGTAACACAGGCTCAGACTCAAACGCTGTAGCACACATGACCTTTCGCAATCTTTCAGTGAACCCCAGACTTCTTGAGTTCACTGAAACATTCCATGATTATTCACCTGCATCCCCAGAAACATGATGGAAAAACTCATTCTGGATGTCATCTCTAAGTCTGTAGAGGAAGAAAAGGTTGTTGGGAGTGGTCAACACAGATTCACCATGAGAAAATCATCTTTGACCAATCTGATAGCCTTCTATGATGACATGACTGGATGGATGGATGAGGGGAGAGCAGTGGACGTTTTCTACCTTGACTTCAGCAAGGTAGATGCTGAAGTCTGTCTCCCATAACACCCTCATAGGTAATCTTGGGAACTGTGTGTTAGATGAGTAGACAGTGAAGTGGATTGAGAACTGTCTGAATGGCAGAGCTCAGAGGGCTGTGATCAGCGGTGCAGAGTCCAGTTCAAGGCCTGTAACTAGTGGTGTTCCCCAGGGGTCAGTACTGGATCCAGTCTTGTTCAATGTAGTCATCAATGACCTGGATGAGGGGACAGAGTGTACCCTCAGCAAGTTTGCTGATGACACAAAACTGGGAGGAGTAGCTGACACACCAGAAGGATGTGCTGCCATTCAGTGAGACCTGGACAGGCTGGAGAGTTGGGCAGAGAGGAAACTAATGAAGTTCAACAAGGGCAAGTGTTGCAAGTGCTGCACCTAGGGAGGAATAACCACGTGCAGCAGTACAGGTTGTGGATTGACCTGCTGGAAAGCAGCTCTGCAAAGAGAGACCTGAGAGTCCTGGTGGACAACAAATTGACCCTGAGGCAGCTATGTGCCCTTGTAGCCAAGAAGCCCAATGGTCTCCTTGGGGTGCATTAAAAGTACATGACCAGCAGTTTGAGGGAGGTCTTCCTCCCACTCTACCCTCGTGAGGCCCCATCAGGTGTACTGCGTCCAGTTCTGCGCCCCCAGTCCAAGAAAGTCAGGGAACTAATGGAGAGAGTCCAGTGGAGGGCTACAAAAGTGATCAAGGGATCACCTCTCATATTTTTCCTCTCTTATGAGGAAAACCTGAGAGACCTGGGTCTGTTTAGCCCAGAGAAGACTGAGAGGGGATCTTATCAATGCTGATTACACCCCACCTAAAGGGCGGGTGTCAAGAAGATGGGGCCAGACTCTTCAGTGGTACCCAGTGACAGGACAAGGGGCAACGGACACAAACTGGAACATAGCAAATTCCATCTCAACAAAAACTTCTTTACTTTGAAGATGCCAGAGCACTGGAACAGGCTGCACCAGAGAGAGTGTGAAGTCTCCTTCTCTGGAAATATTCAAACCCCACCTGGATATGTTCCTGTCCAGCCTGCTCTAGGTGAACCTGCTTTAGCTGAGGGGTTGGACTAGATGATCTGAAGGTCCCTTCCAACCCCTACCATTCTGTGATTTAACACAGAGGAGTAAAGTGATCATATTGGAAAAAAAAGATAAATCAAACTGTCTTCGGCTTTATCTTAGTTACGCTCCACCTCTACAGCAAGAGAGAGCAACAGACATCTGCCTGGATTTATGCAAAGCATTTATGCATTTATGCATTTGACACTGTCCTGCATGACATCCTGGTCTCTAATTTGGAAAGATGTGATTTGATGCATGGACCACTTGGTGGATAAGGAACTGGCTGGATGGCCACGCTCGAAGGGTTGCAGTCAATGGCTCAATGTCCAGCTGGAGACCAGTGACACGTGGCCTCAGAGGTCAGTACTGGGACTAGTGCTGTTTAACATCTTTGTCAGTGACATAGACACTGGGATTTAGTGCACCCTCAGCAACTTTCCCAATGACAACAAACTGTGTGGCGCGGTTGACACGCTGGAGGGAAGGGATGCCATCCAGAGGGACCTGGGCAGGCTTGAGAGGTGGGCCTGTGCAAACCTCATGAAGTTCAACCAGGCCAAGTGCAAGGTCATGCACCTGGGTCATGGCAATCCCAAGCACAAATACAGGTTGAGCAGACAGCAGATTGAGAGCAGCCCTAAGGAGAAAGACTCGAGGCTGTTGGTGGATGAGAAGCTCAACATGAGCCAGCAATGTGTGCTGGTAGCCCAGAAAGCCAACCGCATCCTGGGCTGCGTCAAAAGAAGCATGGCCAGCAGGTCAAGGGAGGTGATTCTATTTCTATACTCCACTGTGGTGAAATCCCACCTGGAATACTGTGTCCAGCTCTGGAGTCCTCAGCACAGGAAGGATGTGGACATGTTGGAACAGGTCCAGATGAGGGCCACACAAATGATCAGAGGGCTGGAGCACCTCTCCTATGAAGACAGGCTGAGAGAGTTGGTGTTGTTCAGCCTGGAGAAGAGAAGGCTCCAAAAAGACCTTATAGCAGCCTTCCAGTACCTAAAGAAAGGTACTTATCTATAGGAAAAGGTACTTACCAATAGGTAAAATGGGGAGGGACCCTTTATCAGGGAATGTAGCAATGGGATGAGGGGCAATGGTTTAAACTGAAAGAGGGGAGTCTTAGGTTAGATATTAGGAAGAATATCTAACCCTCTTTACTGTGAGGGTGGTGAGACACTGGAACAGGTTGCCCAGAGAAGATGTGGATGCTGCTTCCCTGGAGGTGTTCAAGGCCAGGCTGGATGGGTATTTGAGCAACCTGGTCTTGTGGGAGGTGTCCCTGCCCATGGAGGGGGGTTGGAATGAGATGATCTCTAAGGTCCCTTCCAACCTAAACCATTCTATAATTCTATGAAAAGGAACAGAATCTCATTATAATCCGTTTGCAGAGTACAGGCTTTCTGTTGAAGCAAGCAGTAAAATATCCTTTGCAACGGGGAAAAAAGATATGAAAGAATTCTGAAATGGGGTATGTTTTACACATTAGGGAGAATACCATAAAGGTCAGGAGACTTTATAGGAAGTGCAGGATGGACTTCCTGCAACGGAAAACATTTTTCGATATGGAGAAATAAAATGAAAGAGGATTGGTTTGTTACAAAAAACAGAAAAGCAGGTCAGGTTGCTGGCACAGGAGTTACTGATCAGAAAGAGCACTTTGCTCTTTGGAGTGACTGTAGGTGGCCTGTTATATAATGTGCGGTATGGACTGGAGGCCAGAATATAAAGGGAAAAAAAAGTGTGTAAAAATTCTTGTCTGGGTGTCTCAAAGATGATGTAAAAAGGGTCAGTTATTGAGGAGAAGAGGAAAAGAAAGCTAGATATTTCGAAGACAATAATATCGTCTTTGGGATTTGGTTTAGCTAATGAGGAAATTAGGTAATGCTGAAGGAGAAACTGATGGAGCAGCATAGTATGCCTAGTGCACTGGGGTGACTGCAGCAGAACTACTAGAATGAGCAGGACAGGGAGGAAAGAAGTCAAGAATATGGAAGGAAGACATGGGAGAAGTAATGAAAGATTACTAAAAAATGTAATGGGAGACAAAATGAGAAATTAGCGACAAAAAATCATAAAGGTACATAGAAGAGGAAAATTTCAAATGAGACTTTAGGAGGTAAGACAATACTAGTTTTCTTACAGGAGAACTATAGAACAAGAATGAGAAATTAAATTAAAAACAAATTGAGAGTGACATAACAATAAGCATGAGTTTGTTTTGAAGTTAAGAGATTTTTTTTATGATGAAATTTTCAAAAGCAAACCATGGTGCAAATTTATGATTTTTTTTTCTGAGATAAAATAGTCAAAGGTTTGAAGTTACAGGGTGAAATATGGGAGCTATTAGAATGGACTTTTGCATGTGTAGGCATTTTCATAATTTTTCATGGATAGGTTGCTTTAGAATGTAAATAAATATAATTTGTTGCTTGAGATTATGTTTGTTCTGGTATTTGAAATTCTATGTGAATTCTTGAAAATTCTGGACATTGTCTTACATATTTTATGTTTGTCGGTAGGAGACCTCTTGATTGAATGTCCCTATCTGCACGAAGTCATGAGGATAGACGGAAGAAGACAGATGGGCTTGACAAAGAGACAAATGTATAGGACACATGAGGCGGGGCTGGAAGAACGGAAGGATAACAAAGCGGAGGAAGCAGAGAGAAGCCAGCAGAAGAGGGAAACACGTGCCACAGTTTCAAGGAGGAGCTGTGCAAGGGGAGCGGCAAGCCAGGAAGGAAAAGACAGGAAATCTTTTTACAGGCTTATTTTTGTAGTGAGCTTTACACCTGAGAGCCTTTTAATGGCTTGGAGGCAATGTAGTAATAACCTGTGTGGTTGTTTCACTACTGTTTTGCTCAGATGTGCTGATGTGCCTTCCAGGGGAGAGGAAGAAAAGAAGGAAATTGAAATTGTCCATCAGCTGAACTTAGTAGAAATGTGTTACTTAACTCCCATAAAGTCAATGTGACTATTCTGGCTTAAACGTGTTGGGAGAGAAAACCAGTCTGGCTGACTCAATTAACCTTATTTATACTTGATGAAGAGAACAAAAGTAAATGCAATATAGTCAGTTGCAGATAATGCAGCTAGCATGCATAAGAATGATATCCTATTCTGAACAGCTGACTGTCTTTCCATTGTGTAAGGGGAGTTATGAAAGATGGAAAAGTTGTAACAGTAAGAATTCATAACATAATTTTTTTTGTTTTATTATGATAGGACCAAAACCGCTAACAACTCTGCCTTATTAAATGTGCTATATGTAGCGATATTTCTTCTGCCTGAAGGGTTGAGGCATTAGGAAGTGTGGGCTCTATGGCAGCTGGTATGAGAACTCTTACCATACTACCCTAAGTGCGGTAAGAGTTCATGGAACCAGAGCAGTGAGTGTTTTGCCCTGAGTAAGAAATAACAAGAATCTATTTTTATTTACAGTGAGAAAAGTCCATATCCTGAGGACCATACAGCCCAGAGCAGATGCTGTCCGTTTCTTTAATAGATTGTACCTGTTCTTGTAGTGATGTACTTAAAGCCCAGTGAAGTAAAGTAAGCCTTAAATTATACCTTATATAATATATATTCATATAATCTTACACAATTTCTACTGTGAAAAAGGTAAAAGGAAGTAACTATAAGGATAGTGCATCATTCTGATAATCCTCAACCAGAGCTAAGTCAAAAGTGCACACTGTTTCCTCATGTAATTCTGCTGATTCTAGCAAAGCTGCTCTAATAATTAATTTATATCACTATATGATTTTTGTCTTTTAAAAGCTAGATCATTCACTTTAGTAAGGTTGTCATCCTTAATTATTTGAGATGTCAGTAATTTTTACAGTGAAAACTAACACTTCATGAGAGTACAGCCTCTTCTCTAGATATGATTTGAGATTTTTTTCGTAGTTTGAATTGTTATTTCAATTTAGGTATCAATATGATATTTGCAACATGTAAGAGCAGTTGATTTTTTTATGGAAATGCAGTGATTTTATTAAGTATTATTGTATTGTGTTTCAAATCCTACATTATTGAAATAAGTAATGAGACATTACATTTTCTTCAAAGTTTTTATTTATAAATTCTGTGGTATTATTTCCAGATCTAACCATATTGCATTCTCTACATGCATTCTTCTAAGAAGATGATTAATCTAAGTGCAAAACTGTGGTGTTGAATGTAATATTTATAGTTCTATAGTTTATAACAAAAAGAAATATGTGTATAAAATTGGTCTTCTTTAGCAAGGCAGATAGATGTTGAATTACTCAGTAACTACTTAAGAGATTTAAATGCTAAGGAATGCTACTAATGCTTAACTGGGAGTTTTTAGGTATTAAGGATGAACTCACAACTCATCATGTAAGCATAGAAGTCAGAAAATCTAGAGCAGACGTGGTTAAAAATATGCACATTTTGTTATGTAGAAGTAGAGAGGCATATCTAATTTATGTCCTGTTGTCCTTTCTTTCTCAGACTCAGAAGTAAAAGTCCCTGTAATTTAAGCCTCTATTATTTTTGAAAGTATAGGAAAGGATGACATAGATGGGGCCCACTTAATGCTTTCCACAGTACCATTATCTTTTATGCATGTAAGTATTTCTCTGTAAAAGACAATGGTGTAAACACAGCATTACCCTACATCATATTCAGTCTTCAAATTTTGGCTTAATTAGGAGGAAAAGCACCAAGACTTGGGGTTTTTTTTAGACATTTGTATGTTTTCTCTCCATGGTTTTAGATTTGCAATTTTTTTTCCTTACACTTCTTAATGATATTTTCTTAAATTTTTCTCAGTGCGACAGAATGCTTTCCAAAGTTATAAAATTTTACAAAGGAAAAGTCAGAAACCTTTTCTGAAGCTATAGACTTTATTGTGGCAGTCCTGGAGTTAGAATAAATAGATTGCCTTGTTTCCAAATAATGTCACTCTATTGTTGGTGAGAATTAAAATTATTTGAATTCGTAGCTGGTGATCTCATGAGATAGCTCAGGTTCGCAAAGTAAATAAGTATGATAGCAACTGATAGTCCTGACATAAGTAAAACTTGAACTTTACTGTAAACTACTGTTCAAAAGCAGAATTTATACACAACATTGATTTTCTTTACAATCCCATCTTTCTAGTTCCATCTGAACCTGTATGTGTCCCATGATCAATTTTTATTGCTCTACTACATATTTTGCTTCAGGTGAGCATCCTGTGGTACCAGCAGGGTGCATGCCAGTGTTGTTGGCATTGCACAAGGAGAAGAGACACTGTTGGGATATCATAACTGAATCTGGAGCATTAGCAAATGGAAGCAACTTATGTAAAATTCATAAAAGTATAGGGAATAAATTCTTCCATTGGTTTTACTTGAAGTTTTCCAGGGAATCTTATATTAGGCTATTGTGATAGAAATCTTACATTAATTTCAAAGGAAAAGTTGTATTGCATCTGAACCAAGCTTTGTAGAAAAGCTCATTTCAAACCAGTAGAGCATTTATAAAGCTGTCTTGACTTAGAATTTGATAAAATTACTCCTTGAAAACCAATAGAGCATTCGTATTGAATTTGCAGAAGTGGCAGTTCTATAGTTCATCTCCTTTCATTTCAGTAAGGTTGGATTCATGAAGTAGAAGAACTTCACAGCTAGATTTATTATATATGGGACATGTAGAATGGCAGGGGTGGTTTCAGCTCCAGTTTCCCAATTGTTTTAAAAGACCACTCCAAATTTTTAGTTTAGATTAAAGAACTATATCCTCCAAAACTGAATGAAACTGATTACCCTAAAACCTTTTGTGGTCTTATTTGTGTTTCTCCAGGCATGCCATTCAACTCTTATATAGTCAATAAAAAATCTCATCTCACCTTCAACACTGTGTGATGGATTTATTTTCGTTAGTGGGTTGGCTGAAATGCGAAATTATATTTCTGTTTTGAAAATACTTGAAAAATAATCACAGTGAGAATTTTTACTGCAAAACAATAAACCTATAAAACCAGGCTAATAGTAGAAACATCAAGGTAAATGTAATTATCTGGGTGTTGTGATACCCAATGCTAATGTTGTTTTTCAATAAAGTTTAAGAATTTATTTGGTGTAAGCTATTGTATTCTTGGACAATTACTGATTTATCCACGTGACACGCCCCCCCTGCATTCTTCTGCACTCCCAGTAATGGAGAGAAAAGTGTACTTTACCAGTTTTGCAGGAAACTTTTAAAGAAACAAGTCGGAAAATAATCTTTTCAGTGGTTATATTAACCAAAAGAGATGTATGAAGCCTTGTCACTCACACCTCTCAGGAAAAGGTTCCAAAGTTTGGGAAGGTATTTTTTTACCACAGGAATCTTATTTTTTCTACTAGAGCTGTTTTTTCATACACAGAAAAGGACTGAAATGAGGATCCCATCTGTATAAACCTCATGTGAAACTTTATGTAAAATAGTGTTTAGCATTGTTGGGACACCTTAGTTTAGGAACAGGTACAGACAACAGCTTCTAGGGTGATCTACAGAATAGAGGACCTGTCTTAGAAAACTAGAAGGGTTGACTTGTTCAGGGCTAAACACGACAGGTGAACAAAATGAGCAAATAATAACTATGTTATTATTTGTTCCACAAAAACAAATTAAAGCTTCAGAAAATTTTTAACCATTTTTAAGTTGGCAACAAAGAGTTGGTTTCTATGAGCAGAAGATGAGGGGTAAAGGGGTCATCCTGGTTTGAGCAGCACAGGATGAATTTCTCTTTCAGTAATTTTACTTTTCAGTAAGGTCTGCTCTAATGCAGGAAAAACTGCATTTTTAGAAGACTTTAGTGTCTGAATTTGTGAAAATATTTACTTTATAGCCAACTATAGTATGCAGGTTTCAAAGTCTCAGTATTTTCAAGCTAGTCAGATATGGGGATGAGGAGCAAGGACCCAGGCACTTTATCCGAGCTGGGAAAGAGAATTATTTCATACCACAAACACCACATTCAATATGAATTAGAAAGTTTGCTAAGGAGCTTCTTCTCTTATATGATGGCTGTGATCTTGAGAACTTCTTGCCTCAGCACTGGACCTTAAAGCCTTTCTTTCCGAAGCTGTAGTGCCTGTAGTGTCCAATATCTGCTGTCCACTGCTGGGAGCACACAGCTTCCTACTCATATAAATGGCTGAGTATAATCTCTGTGTAATTTATATTGGTATTGGGAAAATGTTGGTTCTTTAGTATTATTAATGTTATTTAGTTAGTATTATTCTATTAAATCTGTTTATATTCCAACCCTCGGGTTTCCTTGTCTTTTCCCGATTCCCCTTCCTGGGTGAGGAGGGGTCATTGAGTGCTAGAATAATTGTCTAAAAAAAATTAATTGTTGTGGGTTCTTCAAACCATAACAGGGAGGTCTTTATTTTTAGATTATCATACAGCATTAGTATTCCTTATGGTTTTTTAATGTCTGTACATTGCCAAGACATGCAAGATAATTTTATATGGAAGGTAGTTGCATGATTGATGGCTCTTCTACATCCAACTGCATGAGCTAACTGTAGAGCCGTTTAGAAAAAAAAGCTGGACCCAGAATCCCGTCATTTCTTTTTGGCAAAACACTTCTCACTAGAAAATCGTTATTCCCATTCACTTCTGTTTCATTTCCAGTTTGAATTTGAAGCACCACTTTTCTTTTAAAAATCTTCACCTAGCTTGGACACTTACTACCTGAAATACCAGCATTTCTCCCTGTCACTGTAGGACTGAAGCTGTTCCATGATCTCACTATAACCCGACCTTGTCAACTTCAAGTTCCAGTTCTCCTCCAAACTTGACACCATGGCACCATGTTTATGCCAACTCAGCAATTCCATGGGGATCCAGGCATGACTGTAGGTCAACCGAGTCTGGTCAGCCAAAACAACAATATTAACAGTAACTCTTATAACAGCTCACAATAAGACAGCAGTGATCCTAGTTCATCAGTCCTAAACCTTCTTTCTAGATTAATATAACTACAATTCTTGTACATCAAACTCTGCAAGTCCAAACACTAGCAATAGCACGTATCAGGAAACAACTTTGAGGTCTAAAGTTAGGCCTAACAACATGTTTCAATAATTTATAAATATGTAAGGGGCCAATATTAGTATGGATCACATAGGTCTAATTCTAGGTTTTTCAGTAGCTTGGCAATGCCTGCTAATCCTCCCTGAAACCTTAGCCCAGCAGAATCAGCTTCCAGCCCAATCTTCACCCATACCAGACCCAGCCTGTACTGTAGAACATCAGCCTTTGCTACTGCATTTCCAAGCAGAAATGCTGACCTAATTTTACTGCCTTCAATTGCTTAAGTGTCTGTTAAGGTCTAAAGGTTCTGAAGGTTCTAGTTTTACAATTATGTTAGTGCATATCTCTACCTCTGAAAATCAGTGCTCTACTGAAAAAAAAGCTGGAGATGCTTGGCCCCCCTTCAAAAACCAAGGATAAAGTTGGGAGCTCCCAAGCAATGTTTTCAACATTTTACCTGTTTGCCCAAAAACAAGCATAGATGATTTCATACTATTTCTCTAGCAGCTTAAAAAAGTGAGAAGTGCAAAAAGGAAAAACTTTTCAGGTAATTATATCTTAATTATAACTCTATAAATTTATGAAAGCTGAAGCAATTAGTCCTTATTATGGAGCACTTGCTTGCCAAATTTTTTTGTAAGTACAGCTGGTTTTTAGCTGCATAATAAAACATGTTAAGTTTGATCTGCTGACAATGTATTGATTTAGAAGGGTATATTAGTCCTTATATGGTGGTCAGATTATTAGTTAAATATCAGAGAGAAAAGTAAGTCAAAGCTGAAACTGTGTGTACCAATGCCAATTTTTTTTTCTCAGCATCATAAGCTCCAAAAAATACAAGTTAGCAAAGGAACTAGAATGTCTTTCTTAATCAATTTGTCACGGCTGTATATTGCTTCAGTATAAGGAGATAAACAGCAATCAAAATCAAGAGGATGTGTACTAAAAAAGACTAAGTGCCACAAATATGTAAGTAATATAAGTTCAGTTGAACTACATTATGCCTATTCTTGTATGTTTTTGTAAGGGACCTTTAAAGGTCATCTAGCCCAACCCCCCTGCCATAAGCAGGGACATCTTCAGCTGGATCAGGTTACTCAGAGCCCTGTCCAGCCTGACCTTGAATGTTTCGGGGATGGAGCGTCTACCACCTCTCTGGGCAACCTTTGTCAGTGTATTACCACCCTCATCGTAAAAAATTTCTACCTTACATCTAGTCTGAATCTAACCTCTTGCAGTTTAAAACCATTATACCTTGTCCTATCGCTTGAGACCCTGCTGAAGAGTTTGTCCCCTCCTTTAAGGATTGAAAGGCTGCAATACAGTCTCCCTGGACCTTCTCCACACTGAACAACCCCAGCTCTCTCAGCCTGTCTTCATAGAAGAGGTGCTCTGTCCCTCTGATCATTTTTGTGTCCCTCCTCTGGACCTGTTTCAGCAGGTCTGTGTCTTTCTTGTATTGAGGACTCCAGAGCTGGGCACAGTACTCCAGGTGGGGTCTCGCCAGAGTGGAGCACAGGGGCAGAATCACCTCCCTTGACATGCTGATCACACTTCTTTTTATGTAGCCCAGGATACAGTTGGCTTTCTGGGCTGTGAGCATGCATTGCTGGCTCACGTCCACCTTCTCTCACCAGACTCTTTTCAGTGGTTGCCAGTGAGAGGACAAGGGGCAACGGGCACAAGTTGGAACATAGGAGGTTCCACTCAAATACGAGGAAAATAAGGGTGACAGAGCCCTGGAACAGGCTGCCCAGGCAGGTCGTGGAGTCCCCTTCTTTGGAGATTTTCAAGACCTGCCTGGATGCAGTCCTGAGTGGTGTGCTCTAGGCAATCCTGCTTCAGCAGGAGAGTTGGACTAGATGATCTCTGTGGTCCCTTCCAACTCTAAAAATTCAGTGAAGTTCAGTGAAATGCTCATCCACCAGTATCCACAAATTCTTTTTGGAAGGGCTGCTTTCAATAAATTCATCCCCCAACCTGTATTGATACTGGGGGCTGCCCTGACCCAGGGACAAGACCCTGCACTTGGCCTTGTTGAACCTCACAAGGTTCACATGGGCCAACTTCTTGAGCTTGTCCAGGTCCCTCTAAATGGCATCCCATCCCTCAGGCTTGTCAGCCACACCACTCAGCTTGGTGTCGTCCACAAACTTGCTGATGGTGCAGTCAATCACACTGTGTCGTTGATGAAGATATTAAACAGTACAGGTCCCAGTACGCTCCTCTGAGAGACACCACTCATCACTGATTTCCATCTGCACACTGAATTGTTGACCACTACTCTCTGAATGCAGCTATCCAGCCAGTTCTTTATCCACTGAACCATCCACCCATCAAATCCATATCTCTCCAGTTTAGAGAAAAGGAGGTTGCAGGCGGCCGTGTCTTCTGTCCTTACAGAAGTTCAGACAACATCTGTAGCTCTACCCTTGACAATGATGTAGTTACTCCTTCATAGAAGGCCACTAGGTTGGCCTTCTAGGCTGTGCCTTGAGGCAAGACTTCTAGGCCTTCTAGAGGCAAGACTTGTCCTTAGTGAAGCTAAGTTGGCTGTCTCAAATCACCTCACTGTCCTCTATGTACCTTAGCATAGCTTCCAGGAGGATCTATTCCATGATCTTCGCAGGCAGAGTGCTGAGGTTGACAGGTTGGTAGTTGCCAGGATCCTCCTTTCTACCCTTTTTAAAAATGGGTGCAATGTTTCCCTTTCCCTAGTCACTGCAGACTTCACCAGGGTGCCGTGACTTCTCAGATGTCTTGGAGAGTGGCTTGGCAACCAATTCCCTCAGCCAATTACCTCAGGATTCTGCGATGCATCATGTCAGGTACCATAGACTTCTGTATGTTCAGGTTCCTCAGGTGGTCACAAACCTGATCATCTTTTACAGCGGGAAGGGCTTTGCTCCCCCAATCACAGCCTTTTGGTCCATCCCCTCGAGAGGTGTGGGAAGAGAGGTTGACAGTGAAGACTGAGGCAAAAAAGTTTAGTACCTCAGCCTTCACCTCATCTGTTATTACCAGTTTGCCAGTTGTGTTCATCAGGGAAACTACACTTTCTTTGACCTTCCTTTTCTGGCTGACATACCTCTAGAAGCCTTTCTTATTAGTGTTTGTGTCCCTGGCCAAGTTCAGGACTGGGTCTGTTGTGGCTTTAGCTACAAATACTGGTAATATAAAAACTAACAGATTATAAAGTTGTAAAGAAGATAACTATCTAATTTTGCTCTTGAACAGCTTTATAATTTTATCAAGTAGTTTTTAGTGGCTATAGAATTTATCTTTTTAGAAATATTTCTATTCCTGACTGAGAAGTGATTCATAAACTATGCACAACCCAAACCAGCAATGCACAAGGCATTTTTAAGTGATTCACATTTGGTCCTCATTACACAGAAAATGCAGAACATTCTTGTGGGGCTATCCCAGAGGCCTATGAGAAAGTTGGAGGGCTTTCTTGTGCCAGTAGTTCAGGAATCACTGAACAGCACAAAACTCTCTGGTTAAACAGCTAGATCTTTGTAATAATGGTAGATATGGTTAAAACTCAGGGAAAAAAGGAGAGTTTATGGCCTTTGGAAGAAGGGGCAGGCCACTCAGGAAGGCTACAAAGATGTGGTAAGGCTATGTAAGGGAAAAATTAGAAGGGCCAAAGCCCAAGTAGAACAACCTGGCTTTGGGTATTAAGAACAATAAAAAAAGTTTCTGTAAATACATTAGTTATCAAAGAAGGACTAAGGAGAATCCCCATGCTATATTAGATGAGGGAACATGGTGACAAAGGATGAGGAGAAGGCTGAGGTACTTAATGCCTTCTTCACCTCAGCCTTCAGTTGCAGAATTGGTTGTTCCCTGAGTACACAGACCTCTGATCTAGTAGATAGGGGCGAGGAGCAGAATGACGACCCTGTAATCCAAAGGGAGACAGTGAGGGACCTGCTCCAACACCTAGACATATACAAGCCTATGGGACCGGATGGGATCCTCCTGAGGGGAGCTGATGGAAGTGCTCTCTGAGCCACTTTCCATCATTTACCAGCAATCCTGGCAAACCGGGGAGGTCCCGGTTGGCTGGCATCTAGCAAATGTGACGCCCATCCACAAGAAGAGCTGGAAGGATGATCCAGGGAACTTCAGGCCTGTCAGTCTGACCTCAGTGCTTGGGAAGGTGATGGAACAGATCACCCTGAGTGCCATCATACGGCGCATGAAGGACAGGCAGGTGATCAGGCCCAGCCAGCATGGGTTCGTGAGGTCCTGCTTGATGAACCTGATCTCCTTTTATGACAAAGTGACCCTCTTGGTGTGGATGTTGTTTACCTGAACTTTAGTAAAGCCTTTGTTATGGTTTCCTACAGCATTCTTATGGAGAAACTGGCTGCTTATGCCTTGGACAGTTGTACGCTTCACTGGGTACAAAACTGGCTGAAGGGCCGGGCCCAGAGAGTGGTGGTGAATGGAGTTAAATAAAGTTGGTGGCCAATAACAAGTGGTGCTTCCCAGGGCTTGGTATTGGGGCCAGTTCCCTTTAATATCTTTATCAATGATCTGGGTGAGGAGATCAAGTGTACCTTCAGTAAGTTTGCAGACAACACCAAGTTGGGTGGGAGTGGGTAGGATGGCTCTGCAGAGGGATCTGGACAGGCTGGCTGGCTGGGCCAAGGCCAATGGTATGAGATTCAATGAGGCCAAGTGCCAGGTCCTGCATTTCAGTCACAACAACCCCAGGCAATGCTACAGGCTTGGGGAAGAGTGGCTGGAAAGTTGCCCAGCAGAAAAGGCCCTGGGGATGTTGGTCAGCTGTTGGCTGAACATGAGCCCGCAGTATGCCCAGGTGGCCAAGAAGGCCAACAGCATCCTGGCTTGTATCAGGAATAGTGTGGCCAGCAGGAGTAGGGAAGTGATCGTGCCCTTGTACTCGGCACTGGTGAGGCCTCACCTCGATTACTGTGTCCAGTTTTGGGCCCATCATGACAAGAAAGACATTGAGGTGCTGGAGCAGGTCCAGAAAAGGGCAATGAAGCTGGTGAGGGGTCTGGAGCACAAGTCTTAAGAGAAGCGGCTGAGGGAGCTGGGGTTGTTCAGCCTCAAGAAAAGGAGGCTGAGGGCAGACCTTATCACTCTCTACAACGACCTGAAAGGATGTCATGGAGAGGGGGGGGTTGGTCTCTTCTCCTAAGTAACAGGCTATAGAACAGGAGGAAATGGCCTCAAGTTGTGCCAGGGGAGATTTTGATTGGATACTAGGAAATATTTTTACACTGAAAGGCTTATTAAGCATTGAAACAGGCTGCCCAGGGAAGTGCTTGAGTCAGTATCCCTGGAGGTATTTAAAGGACAGGTAGACATAGCTCTTAGCGATAAGGTTTAGTGATGGTTTTTGTCAGTGTTAGGTTGATGGTTGGACTAGATGATCTGAAAGGTCCCTTCCAAACTATGCAATTCTATGATTCTATGACTCTATAAGTGGAAGTAACGTCACATCAATGCAATATCTAGCACTTCCAGAGTTGAACGTAGGCCTCTGAGTGAAGTATTTAAGCTAACTGCACATCATATGCTAAAATTAGATGCCCAAGAAGGGCATCCAAAACAAGCAACGTGATGAGTAGGGAGCTATTTAAATTCAGTACGGAAAGTTTGTATCTGTCTAGATCTAGAAGGACAGAAACAATAAGGGAAATCTTAAATTCTGTTTTGCAGATAACACAAACAGCTCAAAAAGATAATTCTGGATCCCCAGTTAGTCAGTTACTGGAACTGGCTTCTGAAAAAGCAGTTTATTTAATATCTTTCAAACATATGGACTAAGTGAACTTTTTTAACAAAAAAAATCAAGAATATACCAGGATGGCAAGGCATACTGTTGTTACCAATTCGATTCTTCTAAGCTGTCTGTTGCAAGATTAAATTTCCTGGGTTTTTTTATGTCCGTATATATGTGTAGGTATTTTATTATCAATTTGTCATGCAAAAGTTACAGACCAGTGTGAATCTCACACATTTAGTTCCACAAATTCTGCAGCTGTGAACCAAAGAACATACCTTATATGCAAAGCCGAGAATCTACTGTTAGTCTAAGTAAATTCTTAATCAAGAATTAATATTGGTCCATTTAAATGTATATCACCACTTACAGTTCAGACTATGTACAGTTAAAACTCTCATAAGCAAAAAGTATCTACCTGTTTCTTTGATTGGATGCTAACCTTTCCACTGACACTTTCTGAGTGTGAAACATCAATGGCTTCAGTTTGGGGGCAGCATCTTGAGTCTGTCACTGATATGCTTGATATGCTTGGTGGGATATCACTTGGTACGGTTGCTGGGGTTTCTTTCTCCTCCTTGCTAGCAGGAGTAAGATTTTACTAATGATGATTTCTTTCTCCTCACTCTAGGATCTGTTTGGAATCACTTTAATATCCTTGTTAAAGGATTTTATACATTGCTCTCTCTTTGTCAGGCTGCAAGTCCAGAGTATATAAAAATTTACTGTAAGATGTGTTTTACACATGTTGGGTACTTGTTCTTTGTTCTGTTACCACTAAGACTGGTTTTACCCATATCCCGAGACTGCACTCCTTTAGTGATCAGGAGTGGACTGGTGAGTTGTTTGTAGCCTAAGGACGCCACTATCGTTCTGTGCTTAGGCCTCTACTGTCGTCTTATTTCTCCAGCCCTCAATGCTGCAGGCTATTTTAGGGTCTGCTACAGTAGGCTACAACTTCAGCATGACATTGCAACACGCAGCAGTGCAGTGCTAAGCAAAACATAAAATATAATGCAATAATAGGTAACAGGCACCTATGAAAAATATAGCACAATAATAGGTAATAGTCACCTACTTCCTAATACCAGATAATTACCAAGAGAGTTAGATAATTTCTCATAGAACAAAGCAAACAAAAGCAGAACTCCAGGTAGGCCAAATTAAATCCAGGCAAGTGCCAAGGTTTGTGCTGTTAGCTTAACACAAAGTCTGTGTCCTATTACAAGTAATTGCATGTCACATTTACTGGGCTTTAAGGCTACAACTTTAATAGAACTAAAACCTAAGAAAAGCACAGGAAGCACTGTATATGAATTGTTTTTTGCAATTGCTCAAACTGTCGTCAGTGTTAGCTGAGCTTGAAGACCTCACATTTGCAGGATACAGGTTTTCAGCTGAGAACTGGGAGGAGACAGGTTCCTCTGCCAGGGCTGTGGTATATTAACACTCCAGTGGCTGTGCAAATTAAATTGGGGATTGTCTTTGTCTGAAATAGAAATGTAATTGTACTATATGTCTTAAATATTTGACTGCCTCAGTATTTCCAGTGACAGGACGTGGGAATAGCTCAAGGCTGCATCAGTGGAGGTTCAGACTAGGTATTAGGGAACAATACTTCTGGTTACCAAGAGGATGGTCAAACACTGGAACAGGCTTCCTAGAGAGGTGGTCAATGTCCCAAGCCTGTCAGTGTTTGAGAGGCATTTGGACAAGGCCCTTAACAACATGCTTTAACTTTCAGTCAGCTCTGAAGCAGTCAGGCAGTGGGACTACAGTCTCTGACTGCTGCAGGTCCCTTCCAACTGAACTGTTCTGTTCTATTCCATGCCATGCCATGCCATGCCGTGCCATTCTATCTACAGCATATTGCAACGCACACCATGACAGCCCAATTTAAAAACAATTTGTGAGAGAAAATTGAACACTCTGTTTTGTTAACTAATGGCTATTCTGATGACTGCTTGCACACAATGTCTCTGTGCTTTTTTCCACTATCTGATTATGAGCTTAAATATATGAAACTTTCACAGCTGTATGTGGTGTTACTTACATAACCGGTATGTCCTGGTTTGAGGTAATACAGAACTGTTTTTCTTTTCAGCTAAGCCTCTTCTAACTGAACTTTCTAAATTAACAACATGGTTTTTAGACACTGTCCACTTCCAGGGTGATAAAAACTGATTGTTTATCATTTACACCAAGGAATTGTATGCAGAGAAGCTCTTGCTTTACTTACACTTATTGTTAAAACAAACAAGATGAACTAACTTTGTTATTTGCCCTGTTGGAGGGTCAGAAGCGGAAGAGCATAGAGGGGTCTCATCTGCAGGGAGGAGCGGACAGAACAGGTGACCCAAAGCTGACCAACAGGGTATTCCATCTGTGTCATGCTCAGTATAAAAAGCTAAAAGCTGAGCGATCAAAGGTTCAGCCTCTTTCTTCAGTGGCCGGTGTCCAAGGAGGACTCCATCTGTTCATCTGCCTTTGATTCTGATCGATGCGTTCCTGAATCCAGAGCTGGAATCCAGTTCTCATCTGTCACTGAGTCCAGTCTGGGACTTTCCCAGTGCTTGCCAGTGACATGACTGTCATCCTGGGAGCTCAATATGGTTTTAGAATCATAGAATCATAGAATCATCTAGGTTGGAAGAGACCCTTGGGATCATCGAGTCCAACCATCTACCCTACTCTACAAAGTCCTCCCCTACAGCATATCCCTCAGCACCGCATCTAAACACATCTTAAACACATCCAGGGATGGTGACTCAACCACCTCCCTGGGCAGCCTATTCCAATGCCCGACCACTCTTTCTGTGAAGAATTCTTTCCTAATGTTCAGTCTAAACCTTCCCTGTTGGAGCTTGAAGCCATTCCCTCTCGTTCTATCATTAATTACCTGGGAGAAGAGACCAGCACCAACCTCTCTACAGTGTCCTTTCAAGTAGTTGTAGAGAGTGATGAGGTCTCCCCTCAGCCTCCTCTTCCTCATACTAAACAGTCCCAGCTCCTTCAGCCTCTCCTCGTATGATTTATTCTCCAGGCCCTTCACCAGTTTCGTTGCCCTCCTCTGCACACGCTCCAGCACCTCGATATCTCTCTTGTACTGAGGTGCCCAAAACTGGACACAGTACTCCAGGTGTGGCCTCACCAGTGCTGAGTACAGGGGCACAATCACCTCCCTACTTCTGCTGGTCACGCTATTTCTAATACAAGCCAGAATGCCGTTGGCTTTCTTGGCCACCTGGGCACACTGCCGGCTCATATTCAGACACTTGTCAATTAGAACCCCCAGGTCCCTTTCTTCCAGGCAGCTCCAGCCACACTTCCCCAAGCCTGTAGCGCTGCATGGGGTTATTGTGGCCCAAGTGCAGAACCTGGCACTTGCCCTTGTTGAAACTCATACCATTGGTGCTGGCCCAATGATCCAATCTATCTAGATCCCTCTGTAGCGCTTCCCTATCCTCCTGGGAATCAACACTCCTGCTTAACTTGGTGTCATCTGCAAACTTGCTGATGATACACCCTATGTCCTTGTTGAGGTCATCAATAAAGATGCTAAACAGGAATGGTCCTGACACTGATCCCTGAGGGACACCACTTGTGACCGGCCGCCAGCTGGATTTAAATCCATTGAGCACTACTCTTTGGGACCTTCCAGTCAGCCAGTGCTTGATCCAGCAGATCGTATGCTCATCCAGGCCATGTGAAGCCAGTTTTTCCACGAGAATTGTATGGGGGACAGTATCGAATGCTTTCCGGAAGTCCAGGTATACAATATCCACAGCCCTTCCCTCGTCCAATAATCTCGTTATCTTGTCATAGAAGGAGCTCAGGCTCGTCTGGCAGGACCTGCCTTCCATAAACCCATGCTGACTAGGCCTGATCCCCTGGTTGCCCATTATGTGGGTTTTGATGGCATTCAAGATGACCTGCTCCATGACCTTCCCTGGTATCGAGGTCAGACTGACAGGTCTATAGTTTCCTGGATCCTCCTTTTTGCCTTTCTTGTAGATGGGTGTTACATTTGCCACCCTCCAGTCCATCGGTACCTCCCCTGTTAGCCATGACATGCTGTAAATGATGGAAAGCGGTTTGGCGAGCACGTCTGCCAACTCTTTCAGCACTCTTTTGTATATATCTTGTGTATATCTTTTTTGTATATATTATACATGTTTCATTATTTTCTATTATTTTATTAATATTTTCATTACTTTAGTTTCCTTTTTAAAAACTCATAAATCACTTTTCTCTCTCATCCTTCTCTTGCTGAAGGGAGATACTCTTCCTGTTCTGAAGAGGACAGAAGTAAAAGACAGCGTCTGACAGTTGGTTTACTGGCTGGCCTAGATCAAACCGCAACACTGGTATTTGTAGCTAGAGCCACAACAGACCCAGCCCTACAAAATCATAGAAGAATAGGTATAGTATAGTTCAATTGACCTTACACTACTTAAAAATATCTTTGCTACAAGTGCAAGTATTGTATCAGCCTCTTACAGTAAGATAGGTATTAAAACCTTTCAGTAGAACAAGCACACTATTCTGGACAGAGAGGACAATATATACCTGCATTCTTGGTTCCATATCTTGCATCTCGTTCTTGGACCTCCTCTGCTTTTGTTCTACCTGTGAGGCTCTAGAACTTCATCTTGATTTGTTCTAAAGACTGCCTATTGCGTATTGGAAAGTAATGGGTTTTATTTCGTGTAAGAATCAAGTGTCACCACTGTCACTCTAGTTGTGTACACATGTATTTAAAGACATCGCCTGAATTTGTATTCCAGATGCATTGACATGTCTGTAGGCAAGTAGACAAGAATTTGCCTCTGTTTATGTTATAGTAACACTGATTCTGTGTTTCCATCTTCATTTATCTTATTTCATTCTGTAAGTAATCTGCTCTGTTAAAGAAGAGGTTATAAACTAGGCTCAGCCTCACTCTGTAGCTGAGCTGGCTATTCAGGGAGTTCTCATTTTTTGTTGAATCTGGCAATGTGCAATAAGTAGGTTGAATTTTTCTTTACCTAAATCCCTATCTAAGTACAATGAAGAGTACTTCCTGAAGGTAACGTAAGACACTTTTTTCAGCTGATTAATCAACCTGCTATAAGTGATTGTGATTTTGGTTTGTAGTGATGGCATTCTGTCCATTGTGGTATAAAACTATCAGCCTTCTGTACACTGTGACTGCCATCCTTCATTTCTGAAAAAAAAGGACATTTTTTCAATCCCCTCGGTACTCACACTTACATGTTCATTACATTCAAGACACACAGACTGACACAGTCAACATATCAGACAGTAATTATAATGTATTAAAACAATTAAGGCTGAATAAAAATAGACTGAAGGTTGAATGCTATTGTGACATTACAACATTCAATTAAATAGTTCTTGGATATGAATGGAGTTTTATATAAGTAAGGGATGTAAGATGGTTTCCCAAAAGAATGAATCTGTGACTGGTGACAGAATCAGCCCGTTATCTCCATTATTTTTATGAAGGCTTTGATTTAAAATGTTGTTTAGTTGTCTTGTTGTTCAGGAAATTAGCTGAAACAAAAAGGAAGAATTAATCCCATACTGTTCTGTGGGATATAGACGAGAATTCTAAGACATTTTAGGAGTTTTTTCTGACACATTCATGAATTTTATAACTCATGCATAAAATTCATGTCCCCATCCCTGGAGATGTTCAAGGCCAGGCTGGATGGGGCTTTGAGCAACCTGGTCTAGTGGGAGTGTCCCTGCCCGTGGCGGGGGGGTTGGAACCAGATGATCTTTAAGGTCCCTTCCAACCCAAACTGTACTATGATTCTGTGATTCTATGTAGATGATTTTATCACGTAAAAGACTGCAATAAAATATCTTTAGAAATACTGCTAAAAATGGAACCAAATTAAAAAAAAAAAAACAGGAAAAGAAATAAAAAGAATAAGAAGTCTTTATCTTTTCAACACCATCTGTGGATTTGTGTTACACTTTACACTTTACCCATGGTAACTGAAGACTCTGCATTGTGTTAAATTGTGGAGATCATACAATCACAGATTTCACCATCTGATGAAAAAGTAATACATCAGAAAAATTGTCTGTAATCAGCTCTTTGATCTGACATATCCTGCAATAACACTATTGCCAGATCTAACTTAAGAAAGGAGCGAGCAGGACTGCCTGTTTTAGAGTCAACTTGCTGTTAAAAGTAATGTAAATCCATAACTGCACACTCAAAATGCTGCAAGGACCAAAGTGCACACTGGCCAACACCTCTTGTTTTTATCATTCTTAACTGCTACAAGCCAAGCATTTTCAGTATGTCTCTGTTCTTAAATTTTCTTTGTAGTGTTGCCTTTACAAGGTTTCTAAGGAGATTGGATTACTTGTTAGGTTGACTATGTCAGTCACTTGGTATAGTACATTATAAGAGTATGGAAGTGCCAGAATCTAACCCAATTAATTTTAATTTTTTGCCAGTGGGCAAAACCCCCGTATTCTGTGGGTTTGAGGTTTTGTTGTTGTTGTGATTATTATAAATAGCTGTTCCACTATCTGTTACCCTCACAGATTATCAGCCACTCTTTTGTACAGGAAACAAGTTCACTGTTTTGGGAGGATACCTTGCACTTGCAAACCTTCAGACCACAAATGGAGATGTTTTTTCATTTGTTCTGGACAAGGTTTCTGCCGTGCTCAAGGAAATGCAAAACCAGAGAGTGGTAAGGGAGCCATCCAGTGGACTATTGTGAAACACACAGCCAAAACAAAGCGAAATAAGCTCAGAGTTTTTTCTGTCTTTTTGGTTGCAGGATGTTGGGTGCTGTTCTTTTGTCCAAAACCTGCTTGTATTATTAATTGCCAGATTCCTTTACTTGTGTTCATTATAAAGAAGTATTTTTGTCCTAAACGTGAAAGTTTTTGAAGACCAGGATGTGGAGCTGCATTTTCTAGAATACTCATTCAATTAAACTGTGAACAAGCAGCTCCCCTTTTTTTTCAGTTTATGTAATGGAAAGAGAAATGTACCATATAAAAACAAATGAGATTGGAAGACATTAATTCATTCCTTTGATTTCTATTCTGAAATACAGTTTAATTCTAATGTTTTTAGTTTTAAGTGTGTGATATTTTAACTGAATTAAAGGCTTTCCAAATTCTCATTAGAGATTAATTTAGATTCTTTTCAAAGATTCTTACAGATGATTTACGGATGATATGTTCACTTACCAGAGTAAACTGAAAAGCAATGGAAAAAATGACTGTTAATGCTTATATTAGGACTAGATCTACAATCCAGAAAATTTTAGATTATAGCTCAAGGAGTAAGGAGGAATTGCCAGTCTTTCCTAAGCTTGAAAAGAAATTAATTGGAAGGAAAATTAAGATTTATCTTTATTCCCAATAACCTAGCATATGATAGATTTTTCTTATCATTCTTACTGATCAAAACTTGATCAGGGATTGATCTTCAATAAAAGAATTTGACTTTGTTTCTTGGCAAAGAGTGACTTAAATAGTTTTAATGTTAGGTATAATCATGAAGTCAGCAAAACATGCAACTGAGCAACTGTCATTTGAAAAGATAAGAAAAATTCAGCACAATACCAGAGATGGTTTTCAATTTTTTTATTCCTTCCTCTAAAGTGTGTTCCTCTCAAGCATGTTTCTCTTCTGATCACCGTTAAAAACTGACAGTATAATCCAGAATCTTTTGCTGAAGCTCTCCTGACATAACAGTAATTCTAGTCTATGAAGTAAGCCCATCCTTTTTTATCTGAGGCAACTTCAAGTACTTTGTCTCTTTTTATTTACTGAAAGGTGAGATAATCTTCATGAGTAGCCTAGGTAAATATGTGAAAAAACTCTGAATTTAACCAGGTTACAATGTCAAATGATTGATGTAGTTCCACAAGGAACAAATACATATCAATATCATATTAATAAATTTAATTTTCTCATATTAAGAATACGATAAGAAATGTTTCTATCAAAAAGACAGTGAAGTAACAAATAGTATACGTTACTGCACTGTCTTTTTATATAAAAATTTGAGATCTTTAAGGGTGTTTTAATAACTCTTTTAAACATGTTTATTTATTTTACTACAGAATCTGGAAGCCCATAAGTCTCTTAGGGGTTTAAAACAAATGCACATACAACGTTGAGAACTACAGTAGTTCAGGGTATTATTTCTTAATACTGTAGAATATGAACTATAGCTCTAGCTGGCATAGCACTACAAAGCCTTACGTCAGTTTGGTCAGAAGTTTCCTCCAGTGAATTTTGTCTTACATGCCTATGCAAATTTGCCTGTTAGACAAATAAAAGCCTGGCTATAGTTTATCTTCTGTGTTGGCTGACCTCTGTGTGGCTCAGAATTGTGTTAGATTGTTATGGTCATATTTTTCTGCTGTTCAGTTGATTCTTGGACTATCTTGGGAACACCCCCTTATGAAAATGAGTTTGCTGCTCATGCATTCCAAATACAGTTATTTTATATTTCAGAGAGGAAGAAAGACTGAATTGGATAATTCTTTTTATGTTTATGCTAATAATAATAATAATTTGGTTTCATTGAGAAACTAAAGCATTTTTATTGCCCTGTAATTTAGGGGTGGTTGGCTGGTATCAAAGAACTGAGCAGGTGTTGTTCTTAAGTGCAGTTTTGTTCCTATTCTTCACATGACCACCAAACGAATTCCATGTGCAGCTCAGGTGGTTTTCTGGCATTCCACAAGTCCAAACTGTAAACTGCCTTTCTGTAAGAAAACCACAGTATGTAGGCTTATCCCTTTGACCAGAAAGAGCAATACCTTCATAATAGCTGTTGTAACAGGTATGGATTGAGTTTGGGCAGACTTGTGCACCTGTTGTCTTGCACCTGCACCTGCAACGTGCACAGTGCAATCCTGAACTGAATTCACTCATTTAAATAAATCACGGAATCACGGAATAGTCAGAGTTGGAAGGGACCTCTAGAGATCATCTCGTCCAACTCCCCTGCCAAAGCAGGATTGCCTAGAGCACAGCACTCAGGACTGCATCCAGGCGGGTCTTGAAAATCTCCAGAGAAGGGGACTCCACGACCTGCCTGGGCAGCCTGTTCCCATGTTCTCTCACCCTCACCGTAAAGAAGTTCTTCCTCAGATTTGAGTGGAACTTCCTATGTTCCAGCTTATGCCCGTGGCCCCTTGTCCTATCGCTGGAAACCACGGAAAAGAGGCCGGCTCCACCATCCTTCATCCCACCCTTTAGATACTTGGAAACATAGGTGAGGTCTCCCCTCAGCCTTCCCCAGCCTAAAGAGCCCCAGCTCTTTGAGCCTTGCCTCGTAAGGGAGGTGCTCCATTCCCTTAATCGTCTTGGTTGCCCTGTGCTGGACTCTCTCCAGTAGTTCCCTGTCCCTCTGGAACTGGGGAGCCCAGACCTGGATGCAGAATTCCAGTGGTGGCCTCACCAGTGCAGAGTAGAGGGGGAGAATGACCTCCCTCGACCTGCTGGCCACACTCTTCCCTCTGCAGCCCGGGATTCCATTGGCCCTCTTGGCAACAAGGGCACATTGCTGCCTCATGGAGATCCTGCCATCCACCAGGACTCCCACATCCTTTTCCTCAGTCGTACTTTCCAGAAGATCCACCCCTAACCTATATTGGTGCCTGGGGTTCTTCCTCCCCAGGTGCAGAACCGTACATTTGCCCTTGTGCAACCTCATAAGGTTCTTCTCTGCCCAGCTCTCCAGCCTGTCCAGGTCACGCTGGATGGTGGCACAGCCCTCTGGAGTGTTGGCCAGCGCTCCCACTCTGGTATCGTCAGCGAACTTGTTGAGGATACACTCTGTCCCCTCATCCAGGTCCTTGATGAAGATGTTGAACAGGACTGGGCCCAGTATTGACCCCTGGGGGACACCATTGGTAGGAAGTCCTGTATCACGTTCCTCTGCACTAGGAACGACATCCCATACGTAACTATACTGTAGGTTCAGAACACCTTGAAATGTGGTGCAAAGTGACTATATTTCACGTATATACCTCACAGAAAGTTCAGTTCAGTATTTTGGATAAAACGGTGCCATTTTATTTTGTCCTTTAAAATATATTTTCTGCAAAATAACTCCTTTTAAATGCAAACATTAAGGAGTTGTAAATAACATACACTTAGTTAAAGGGAACAATTTGATAATTTAATTAAAGCTGGCAAAACAACTCATGTTGCTATGAGGTACAACGCTTTCAGACCCGATATAGTATACACTGCATGCCCTGTTTCCTGCTAGCTCAAACCAGATATAAAATGGTGCTTTCTCTTTTCTCATGCTAATTTTATTCCTTGGCCTTCTTGCTTCTTGCCTTTCTGTTCCTAATCTTTTTTTTTTTCTTTTTTTTTCTTTTTGGTAGTGTTGGCTAGAAGTATGCAGTTTCTTGCCAACACTGAGCTTTTATGTATGTTGGGGGAGGAAAGATCAACAAATAGACCTTCTGTATTGATTTCCAGCAGAACTGAGAGGAAGTAATCCAAAACATATCCCGCTTGCATCTGTTTGCAAAGATCTAGGGGGTGGTGGTGAATAAGTCTCATTTTAGAATATAATAATAGTTTTTTTATAAATGGTAGTTTAAGAACATGTAATCATTTTCCACAGTGGAGCTGATAAATAAAATACTCAAACTAAAATGACTGTTCTCTTATAGACTACATTTCATTGGCTTATTTTTACTGTTAGATATACGTCAGTATATCATAGGGTTCATAGCTACTATATGAACAGCTCCTTTCTAGAAACTAAACTGCTAGATGAGAATATATAATGGTGCTTCTTAAAATCTCTTTTAGCATCTAAAGCAAAATGGTATATATCTTTCTATCTAGGGATTCAGGTTTTTTTATCATCTTCCCGTACAGTTGTCAACAATGAGGTGGAATATCTGATCTTTTCCTACACTTTGATTATGGGGAAGCACATATCCCATGTGCTTTGGGATATGATTCATCTGTTAGCTGAACATACCAGTTACTGGAGAATCACAGAATCGCACTATGGATCACAGGATGCACTATGAAAAAGCTTGAGAAAGCTTGAGAAGGTGTCCCTGAGAAAGGGGCCCTTTTTTTTTGAGATTAAATTTTGAGCCCATTAAATCATATGCCAGTTAGGGACCTGTTTTCAAAGCAAATAAATTTCAAAACATGAGTTGAATTTACTTTCAGGTTTTACATCTGCCTCTTTCTTCTGCCAAATGCGAGGCCTTAGCACTGTGTTTTAAGCAAAGTTATTCTCTTGTTGCTAGGTTAAAGGCCCATTCAAACAGAAGAGGATTGAAATACAGTCTTCATTGTGCAGTTGGACTGGCAAGTGCTCAAGAAACAGAACTGTTACTAGGAGATCTGAGAAACGGTAACTCACAGTAGCCCTAAAGCCTTTCTAGAGTCCGTCTCTGACAACACTAGCAGGTTCCAAATGAAAAACTCAGAGCCACTCTTTTATAACACCAAGTCCTCAGCCATGCCACCCCACCCTGGTTAATCTGGCCCAGAAACTGAAATGCTTCTTTTTTAATTATCTCAGGCACTTGTGCATTACCAGTGTGATTGGTGATTTGGCCTAATTTTGGCCACAGTAAGAGCAGTGTGAAAAATGCTGGTGTACTAATGCAAGCTGAAGCATAACATTCAAACCCAAAGAAACTGATGGTGGTGACACCACTGTATTCAGCAGTATAGTTCCATCTTTAAATGTAGCTGAACTTTACAGTGATGCCTTCATCAAAATGCCTTTTGACTTCATCTACAGTTAAGTAACTCACAGATTTATGTAATAAAATTATTTTAATAATAGCCATCTATTAATAATAACTAGCATCTCAGTGGACTGCCAATAATCTCTTCGCTTGCCAGATGCATATCCCACTGTGATATGGTGTATGATTGGCTTTAACAATGGAATTATACTCATAATTGTGGATCCTCTTATCAGAAATTTATTAGATAAACAGTACTGTTCTGTTCCTTAGCACTAATACTACAGAACTGCCTACAAAGTAGCTCCATGCTGGCAGTGGGAGAATCGCTTGTAAACAGCCTACTTCACTCTTACTCTTAAAAAAATAGTATTATCGGAGTTGTTAGCATTTAAATATGTTCATTGTATTTTTTTAGTGTTAAGGGTCTGTGGTCAGAACTGGACTTCGCTGAGGTGTTATTCAAATACAGTTTGTTTAGATTTCTGCTTAAAGCAAGGCATGATAAGAAAGTATAACAAATTATAAGAGAGAATCAGATTACAGGCAAGAAAGGATGAGGGTTATAGTATATTTCTGTGTCTGACCTGTAAAACGTTACTACTACCTGTGGATTTTAACGCATTTTGTGATTAAAGGGGAAGCATAGGGAGTAAAAGTTCAATTTCAAAGTCAACTTCAAGTCATATCACTAGGTTTAAGGTATTAGCAGATGGAAGCTGAGCAATTTTAACAAGTATATTGAGATTAAACTAAGATTGTAAATAAAAAGATTACTTCATCCTCATGAATTAAAGTAACGCTTTCAGAAATTGAACAGATGACTGAAAGACAAAAGAGAACAATGTCATATAGTTTGTCTGCCCATAAAAATACAGAGCCCTGTCCTGCCATAAAGATTACAGGACCGAAGCTCAAGATATACTCACTTCAATGTAAAGACAAACATACTGGCACTTAGGTTTGCAGATGGCTTATAGGGAAGATATGGTGTATTTGTATTTCTAAATTGTTAGTTCCAAGCTATCAAAGCCTTAAATCTGTTTTGAGTAATTAAGAGGAAAGCTGTATAAAGTTAGCTCATTTTTCCTGGTTTTTGTTACCTATTAAAAAGTACACTGTAACAAACTTAGGACAAATATGTGTAGGTTAAATTGTATGACTAAAATTTAAGCAAAAAAAAAAAGATTAAAGAAAAAGAAGCAGGTGAAATAAGACAAAGCACGTTAAATATGCTTTTACTTAATCAGCTAATTGTTTTATAATAAACCATTTTTTTTTATGTCTCTGTAAGGAGTATTGTGGCAGGGACCTGAACACATCAGCAGGCTCGGTAACCCTCTCTCTGTAACCCCTCTCTGCAATCTCTTCCTCTCACTGAGTGTTTCACTGCTTTTATTTAAGGTCAGCTCACTTTCCCTTGCAGAAAGGCCGACCCTTGCTGCTCCCTGGCAGGTTATCTGCCATTTCCTCCTCCACATGTCTGTTATTAGTGCCTTAAAATTGTATCTCCTCTTTTTAATAAAAATAAATGCAAACTCCAGAAAGTTCTTTTGTAGTTCTCACAGTCAAGTTAACCTAAATAAACTGATAAAAAATCTTTTTGAGAGAAAGAGCTTAATAAAAACCCATGGTAAAGGTTTGCAATAAATTATTCTCTTCTGTCTCTCTGAAAACACAGAAGAAGCTGTGTTTGGAAGGAGAGATCAGGATTACTTCAATAGGGTTTGCCAAAATAGATTATAATTAGAACACTGACCACTACTAAATTGACAGCAAATTTCAGTTGCCTTCTAAAAAGTATTTATGAATCTTCTGTTAAACTTGCCAGTTCTCTGGTGTCTGTTTAGATATTAATTTCTGCATCAAGGCAGATAATTTTTCTATTTTTAACCAATTTCTGACAATTAGAGTCATATATGAAACCCTGTAACACAATACTGGCAAGTCTGTGTCCACAGTTAAAACTTGTTAAATTTATTGAGATTTATGTAGTACACATATACCAAAACAATGTAATCATCTCATCTGTTAAAATGTAGTTCCAAAAAATATTCAGGTTGAACTCCTTTCTAGCTTCCTGTCAGTAACTGTTATGTTTCATTATAAGTAATAAAAAATGTATGAAATTAATCTCATTTCAGTTTTGAAAAAAGCAATTCAACATTAAAAGGTCAAAATCAATCCTGATTGATACATTGCAAGACGGTTTGCTTTGAATTTCATATTCTATAGTGTTCGTACTCTGATAGTGATGGAAAATCTGTTAGACTCTTACTATTTAGCTGCGAGAATATGTCTGGATGTCGGACACAGTGCAAAGTTGCCACTCTGTACTGGAACAATACCAGAAGAATGTGTGTAGGACTGGGGATCATGAGTTAGAATTCTGGCTGTGCCATTTGCTATTGCCTAGCCTAGCCTAAATCATTTTTCTGTTTCTAGTTTCCTCTATTTAAAATGCACACAAAAAGTTTGTATTCACCTTTATTGTGTGTCAATATTTTACAGAATCTTGACTCATAAAGTATTATGGGGTTATGAAATGTTATTGCATGCTGTACCAACGCAGATTAGGCAGCTGTTTCCAACACCGCAACTTCAACCATTTTGCTTATTTACTGTTCTAAGATGTTGAATAAGTGGAAAAAGTGCAGCACGTTTCCACCCAAACAGTACATTTGGAACATGATACATATCCAATAATACTTCGGGAAGGATTTAGGGGCCTAACTTTGTAGTTTTAGAACAGATGGTACAGCTACTGTTGTCAGAATGAATTTTTTTGTTACCTCTAAAAAAAGTAGATAATGCAATGCTGAAAACACTGGACACAGAATTACAAAGACATTGTCAGACTCCTACAGGAAGATACTCTACCAACAAAGAGATTCCTTAGGGTTCATATTTGAGGATTTAGCTCAATGTCCTTCTGAACAGAAAATTTCATACAAACAAATGTTTTATTCTCACCCAAAGTATTTTCATCCCATCTCCATGTGCCTGATGCTCCTCCCAGAAGCAATTATTCCTGGCATAAATACGTCTTAAGGAATAGAATCATCAGGAGTTATCACACAGTAATTTAGGTTGGAGGTGAACTCCAGAAATCACACAGTCAGCTCTGCGGCTCAAAGCAGGGTGAAGCCAAACACGTTGCTCATCACTTGTGGCGCACATCGTCACACTGGCTGATCTTGAGATCCATATGATTATCAGGAGCAAATCTTAAAGTTCTTGTTTTCATCTGCTGCAACAACTGGGGTTTGTGCTGCATCCAGATTATACATCGTAAACTCCAGTTTCAAAAAACACTGAGCAGTTATCCCTGTTAATTTTTAGGCTCATGTAAAGGATAGATAATTGAGAAGAATGAGTACTGTCCTAGATAACTGAGAAGAATGAGTACCGTCCAGGTATTGAAATGCCTCTAGATGCTTTGTCAGATGGTCTTTAAAAGCATAGCTAATTGTTACCATCTCAATAAGATGGTTTTGGAGAAAAAAGTATAGCAAAAGCACTTCAGTGTGACACAGTGAAATATTAATTTATTTACTCTTGAGTTAAACCCATAAAATAATTTTAAGGCTTATTTTAAGAGTGAACCATAATTGTGAGCAAAGTTTGCCTAACTTTGTAAATACAGAACATATTTGTTTATCCTCTTAGCAGTCAACATATGGTATTGGTTAATACTAATTTTAATACTAATATATTGGTATGACTAATAATACAGTATTTGGTATGACCTTATTCAAGAGAAGTACATAATTACAGAGAAAATATTAAATTATTTTCAGAGAGAAAATGTGGAGCTACCAGTAAAGGGAGCTGCAAAGCTGAAAATGTATAGGCCTTCTAAAACTGTACTTTGAATTATATATCCCCTATTTCTAAGTAACAGCTTCATATATAGAAGCTCAGAATGAAAACAGAGCAAACATATTTAATTACTAATTAACTACTTCCTTTCTAAGCGATGAAAAAAATGAAATTAAAAACAGATTGAGAGATTCTGTAAATTCTGTAGTAGAGCTGCTCTGAATAATGAAGAATATATGACTTTCTAAGTAGCCAAAATGCAAGTACCCCACAAATGTAGTTAACTCTTCTATTTGTTAGTTTTCTAGAGGGAGGAAGGAATGCACATAGAATCACACTATTCTTTTTGTGCTTCATTTTCAAACTTTTTCTTTATCCCTCTTCATTTTATACCTTTTAGCTATTTTTTTTTTCTTCTATATGTCTCCATACTGTGTCCAGTGCAAATGTCTTTTTTTGCTGGCATAGTGCCTAACAGGACAGTCTAAATAGCGTGCCTGTCAGCCACAACTTCAATGTCTATGAGAGAAAAATCTACTTATTACAGGAATGAATTCTTGTGTTAGTAATTTGCATAACTTGCGGAATTTAGGTAACACTTTTATCTAGATGTATTCGTTCTTTTAGTTTTTAACATTATTAGAATACCTAATATACTTTCTGATTTCTGTAATAGAGCTACAGTTTACTTTTAACAGCCATGGTGGGGGGTGGAGGAGATCCTCACAGAACTGACCAGACTTCAGTACAATGAGGTGTGCTTACTGTATTTCCTCAGATCATTCAAATGTTGAGAAGGCTGTTATTGCAAGAAAAACTACACCAAAACCTATCAGGTAAAATGACAGTAACTTTTAAATTCATCTGATAAACATATTGCAATTACTTTTTATTTTCCAAATGAACCCTCATTCTCCTTATACAGTTTTCTTCTTCAAAATCGCCTATGTGTTTCCATTTGAGGTTTTTTGGAGATCAAGAGGGAATCTTTCACTCGTTATGACCTTTTTACTGACACTGAATGTGTTTTCCTCTGGGCTTAAACCTGCATGAAAACATTGTGCTTTGGGATGAAATCAATAGGATTTCTTTTGTTTGTTTTATGTTGTTCTTCTGTATGCTTGTGTAGGTTGTATTGAATACTTTTGCTCTTTGGGTTAAATAGTCTGTAATTTCTGAGACACTGAAGCTGCTTTTGAATCATAGAATCACAATATCATTTGCGTTGCAAGGAACCTCAGGAGGTCATTTTGTCAAACCACCTGCTGAAAGCAGGCTTACCTTCAGCGCTAGGTGAGGTTGCACAGCGCCTTGTCCAGTTCAATTCTGAAAAACTCCTAAGACAGCCACTTTATAATCACAAAACCTGTTCCAAAATCTACATATCCATATAAATTTTTGTTTTTCTTGACAGACAGTAAAAATTTCCCTTGCTACAACTTGTGACTACTGCCTATGGTCCTTCTACTGTGCACCTCTAAGGAAAGTTTGGTCCACCTTGTCTACAGTCCCCTTTCAGCTAGGTGAAGAGTCACTACTCTCATCTTCAGGCTAAACAAACCCTGCTGCCCAAGTCTCTCCTCCTCAAATGCTCCATCCTCCTAACTGTCCTTGTGCCTCTGCTCAGCCTTCCTCCCGTATGTGCTGGAAAGCCCAAAACTAAACACAGTACAGCAAATAACAACCTTGCAAATGCCAAAGAGAAGGGAAAGTTTTCTTTCCTTGACTTGTTTGGCTGCCCCCTTCAGTTATTCCAGACACAGGAGACCTAGGTCCTGTATCACTTGCAAATAAATATCAGGGTTTGGAAAAACAAAGAAATTTTTTTGTTTTCAGTTGCTGAGAACTTTTTTTGTAGCTTGATAGTGTAATAAAAGTTGAATACACGTTTACTACCCTTCACCAGAAGCCCACGAGATGGTGCTAGAGAAGGATGGCTTCAGTGAACGGTATTTTGACATAGGAGTTGTACCTTATTAGCTGCTTTTGTCCTTGGTACTAGTTAGCCCATGTAATTTGTCAGAATCAACGAACAGAGAAGCTGGTAGAGTATCTGCTTCTCTGCAGCTATTCAAATACACATGGAATATGAGAGGTCTTGTTTAAAACACACGAACATCAGAGGAATTTAGTGTGCCTAGTGTGCCTAGACAAATCACGGGCAAATAGAAACAAAACCAAAACAACATTAAAAGAATCTCTGTTTATACATATCTTTTACTTGAGAGCATGCCATGTGTATCCAAAAGCAGCAACACTTAAGATAGAATACTCTTCCATCTAAATCAGTGAATATTTTTATATCTATTGTAATGACAACATCATCACATCATCCTGTCTAAGAAAAAAGGGCCCCTGACTTCAGGCTATGAGGGAACGGAAGGGTGAGAACTTCACACCAGGGAAGATGCATAAATGAGGCTTTGACTATTGTTGTGTTGTGTTTCTAATGATCCTGAATAGAAACTATGTGACTTGAATTACTTAAAAGTTTTAGTACTGTTGCAATTGACTAATGCTAGATTGTTATATTTTGTTTAGACTGTACGTGCATTCATGGGGCTAACAATTTCTAATTCTAATTTCTAGTTTTTTTGGCTAACCGTAATGAAGGTGGTATGTAACACAATGTGTACTAGGCACATATTTCAGGGCAAGCAGGGCTGGCTGCCAGTCTCTTGCTTTAATATATGACAATTGTTACGAAACTCACACTTTAATGCAGTCATTCTTTTCCCAGTCTTCAGTGTTTTTTTACTGTAAATGACCATTCCTTTCTCCATGATTGGAAGAACTCTAGTTCCCTGAAAAATTAGCACAGAGATCCTAAGAAAATGCGGTTCCCTTTTTTACATACATTACTTTGGCTAGCTTTTGTTGGATCAACCAACATAACAATCTTATTCTTTCTAGTTATTGAAGTTCTTCTCACAAGTTTTATTCTAACCAGTCACAAATATGGTCAAAGTACCAGACCATCAGTCATATATGGAGAATACTTGCATTAAATTGTTCTGCAGCAAACAGAACAGGCTATTTTCTTTAAGGCACAGCTTTTGAAGAGGAGAAAAATAAGAGTGAAATATTTGCATTAGTATTTTACTGATTATCACATCTACTAAGTAAAAGTTAAAGAATATCAGTACTGTTTTGAAAATGAACTACAAAATAGTAATTATATTTCATATTCAACTGTTAGTCACATTGGATAAATGTTTTTTTTATTGTAAGTGTTAGAGGCTATATTTTTCTAAAAGACTCACTGATCTTCATTTCCAATTTTTAAATAGCATTTCTACCTGCTTTCCACCTCACAAAATAAAAACTTATCTGCCACTCATGAGACACTCAGATTAGTGGGAATTTGAAAATGTCAGTTTGAAGAGTTTGTTTGAGTAAAATAAGAAAAGGCAAGATTAGGATCTCTCCAGGAAAGAGTAGGATCCAGGTATTGCAAACTTGTTTTTCTATGAACATTTATAGTTACAATGTCAAATGACATTTTTATCTTATAGCTCAAATCCAAAACTTTACAAAGATACCACTGCTGCTTTACATAAGAGCTTTCCATAAAACAATTTGGTTCTAGTGTAATGTATGCTGAAGTCAATATCTAGAGTTTGGGTTTTTTTTCTTCCCACTGACATCACTAAACTCTTAACAGATCCAGAAGTTATAAGTATCATTTAGGGGATACTCAAAAGCTCTCTTCTGTTCAGTCAGCACTGGAAACAACAAAATGATTTTCACTATTTGAATAACACAAGAAGCCCAACATTTTAAACTCCACACAGCGAGTATGGGAAAAAAAATAATCTTTTAAGGTCTCGTAGACCTTTGGAGTTTGGTCTACTGTACATAATTGCCTTACTTTAATTTGCATTGATGTGCTTGACTAACCTATTTCAGGTATGCATTGTTTATTATACCTACACAGAACAATTCCTGCAAGTGCTGAGTGGATTGCTGGTTGTTCCACTGCAGCTAAGTGTTAACCTCTTGGCACAGGTACATGATGTCTATCATTTATACACATGTATGCCCAAATGACTTGCATAAGCAAAAATTGCCACTAAATCACAGTGGGACTCCATGTGCAGCAGTGGAGAACCAGACCTTTTACATTCAATGATCCTGTGTACACTTTTGATGTGTATCCTCTTGTATTTCAAACATTTTGTGCCTTGCAGAGTATGGTCTGTAGGCTTTTAAGTGTCAGCATCTTCCATTTCATGCTGACAGAACCTGTTGCTAAAAGGCAGGTTCTCTTACTGCTCTTCCAGTTTACCCAACGTAACCACACGGTGTTTATTTTATTCAGTCATTTTGAATATCTAATTATTTCTCAGATGTTGTTCTGCATGCTGCTTTGCAGGTCAACAGGTGATTGCATTTCCTGCTGTGACTCAGAGGTGGAAGCCAGTATGTCAGAGCAATTTTCTGCCATTCTTCACAGGCATCTGCTATGTCCCGTCAGTTCAATGTGCCTCCCTTCCTCTGCCAGCGTGGTGTGAGTCTGATGCTCTGGGTACATGTTCTTAGAGAGATGCTGTGCTGCCTAGGTGCTGAAATTGCATAATGGAGTTACATGGGCTGAGTTGGAGCTGCAAGGGCAGAGAGATCTTCTGTTTAACCTTCAGCCTTTTCCTTTGTTCTCACTTAGACCTGAGACACCTTTTCTACTCCTTTCCCGAAGTCAGTCAGTCAGTCAGGACATGCATATGTGCATTTAATAACTTCTAAATGTTTTCTTCTCATAAGAGACATTTTTTAAAAAGTAAAATGTTTACCACATGGAGAACTAGGTAGTGCTTTGTATTTCATAGCCACGTATGCTTCCTCCTTCTTCCCCCGTATTCAAATATCCCCTGTGTATTTTTCCCCTTCCAGAAGAATTCAGTTCCTTAAAACCATAATTGTGCAGGTAAGACATAAAGAGACTGATTAGTTAGTATGTTTTTCAGACTTAGCCTTTGTCTTGTCCTGTTGAAAGTATGGAAATAAAGGATGTTATTCATGCAAAAAAGGGACTTAAGAAATTACAAAAAAGTAAAAATTAATCCAAAATGGAAATAAGTTGATCTCAATGTTCATTCTCTTCTCTTAGCTGTATAGACACTTAGGCCACTGGAAGAGAGGCAGTTACTTTTCCTGTAAATATGACACCCTAAAGTAAAAATTTTTGTCCTCATTGGGTTCTTCATTTTCCCACTTGCGAATGTCAAGGGAGTCTTCATTCACACACAGGTAGTAACTTCTGTCTTCATAGCACTGGAACTGCACTGAATCTCCTTGGTAATGCATGATAAAAAAGAGATTGTCTTCACTCAGCTATGAAAATACACAAAGCAAAGATGATAAGTTTTGTTTTTAAAGTTTTAAAAGTTTTGGTTTTTTGTTTTCTATAATCTTTCATGTGACAAAAATTCAAGTATGTTGCTGGCTTGTTACATTTGGAATGCTTTTCTCCATTGACACGTGTTTACCAGTTTTTATGATAAATCTTGGCAACACCTAATCATTTTGGGGCAGATTCTGTGATAACTATGAATAAAATAATACCTGTCTCCCTCAAAGGAAGGAGTATATCCAGACCCATAGCTGCATTTCTTTGCTTCAAAAAAAGACCAGCACAGTTTTCCTCTGCATTACACCTGTTATTGGGACAATTTAGGATTTTCATCTGGTTATTTTCTTACCACAGACCTACCCTGTCAACAGCCAATAGCAACAAAATGTCAATCTACGTTTTTTCTTCCCTCTTTTGGAATAAAATTAGAATGTTACAGCACCATAACTATTCTATTACCTATGATTTTTTCATACATCTCCAGTTTTCAGTACGCTTTTTTTAAGATCCATTTTTGGAGGAATGGCTATTGTCAAAACTGTCCCTCTGTGTGTGTGGATGTGTTTGGTCTCTCCAGGCACCTCAGGGTGAGGATGGACAAATAGTGGCCAGAAGACACCACGCCAGAGGGTGGAAGAGTATGTGCTGGGAGCCAGTCTCTGAAACCATAAGCCCTGGAGACTAGTAGCCCTGTTAAATCTGCAAAACCTGATACTTGGGTTACCAAGGAGGTGCTAAACCTGCCAAGGCCTCCAGCAGGCACTGGCACCCACGATGAGTCACGTAACCCACAACACATCCAAGGAGGCAGCGGCTGCTATAGGTGGGCAAAGGCTACAGGGCAGTATGTGTTAAACACACCCGCTGAAAGGACTGAGCACAGCTGCCTGGAAACCCCTGCAGGGACAGTACCAGCCCCTGCTCCTCAGCCTGTGCACTGAGTGAGGGAGTCACTGAGAAGGCTGTGTGAATAGTTATCTGCTGCTAATAGTATGAGCTTAATTAGTGAAAGGTTCAGATTTCTGTTTTCCCCAACTCACCCTCTTGTCAGGGAGCTGGGAATTTATAGTATCTTTTGCGGAAGACTGAGATGGTAAATGGATGCATAATAATCAAATTATTTCATCTTCCCTTTAGAGTGATCTTTTTGAACCCTCTCCTCCTACCCACATGACACTTCTATAAATCTGTCCAGTCTGGTGTACTATCATGGTGCACAATGCTTAAGGGGATCTCTAAATTTAAACTGAAGGCTTGGGGAAAAGCAGGAGGATATTAAAGGATCCCAGCTATGCTGGAGATTACAACAGTGGCAATAACCACCTTTCTGTGGAAGGAGGAATGTGTCCTTTTAGCCCATATGACAACAGGGGATGGAAAGAAAATGTCCTGCAGTTATTGCAGAATACATGAAAGAAACTTGAGGATACACTTCCTGCATTAGCAAAGCTATAACGGGAAGAGCTAAAACTTTCTGTCCTGACAAGACAGTGTAAGAGCAGAGTATCTGCAGCTTCAATCAAAAAAAATTTTTTTAAGAAATACTATTAAGAAAGTTGATTTTTTTTTTTTTTTTAGGAAAGAAATACCTTCTAGGGACTCAGAAGTGTCATATGGAAATACAAATGGAATGAGAGAATCCAGTGACTTCAGAAAAGAAAAAAAACACAAACCAAACAGCAAAACCAAGTAAACCTGCAGAAGCAAGGAGAAGGATTAATGTATACAATGCAGAAATTCACCCTAGAACAAGAGAGACTCCAATGGGATCTGGTAAATGTGAGGCCAAAATTAGGTGCTTGCAAAAGCAGATGGAGATGCAAAAATTAAAAATACCTGCTGTATCTGCATGAAATGATGGAAAATTAGATGGAGATCCACCACAGGAAGGTGTTATTGCTATTGGGGATGCTATTGTGTGATGGGAAGAAGAAAGAGGAGTGGGGAGTAGAAGAGTATCCAAACACTGCTAGGGCTGGGAGTTGCAGCAGGTCATTGAAGGAGCTCTGAGAACAAGGTGTTTTGGAAGAAATCATGGCACAGATAATTTTCTATTGTGACAGGAGCTACAGAGAAAGATGTGAGAGAGTACTATCCAAGTTTTAAAATAAATAGACTCAAAATGATTTAAAGTCAGATTGACTAAGGCACAATAAGGCTAAGTTCAACTGCTGCACTCCATACCAGGAAGCAACTAAAAGATAAGAAGGAACGGATATGAAGGCTAGCTGAAACAGAAGAAAATACCTTTACGTTGCCGTGGCATGTCACACAAGGAGTACAGGGCACATTACAATCTACATTTTGTCTCAGATTAAACAAGGAAATGAGTACATGATCAAAAACTGCATGAGTCGTACAGTGATGATAAGAAAACTTGTAAAAATGAACTGTGACTACAATTGCATCAAAGTAGCTACAGACCTTGGGAAGTATTACCAATAAATTATATGGCTCTTTGGATTTGTTTTGGCTGTTGCTGAGCAGGGCACACACAGCATCAAGACCACCCCTTTTTCTCACTCTACTCCACCAAGTAGGGTAGGGGTGGGCAAGAGACTGGGAGGGGACACAGCTGGGACAGCTGTCCTGGACTGACCAAAGGGACACTCCATGCCATATAATGTCATGGTCAGCCATAAAGACTGGTGACTGGAAGAAGAGGGTGGGATGGTTTTTTTGCTTCCATGCTGGGTGTTGCTCAGAGACTGGCTGGGCACTGATCTGTTTATGGGAGTAGGTGAATAAGCACTTTTGCATTACATGGGTTTACCTTGACTCACAAGTTTTCTCAGTTTTTGGTCTTGTTGTTCTCTCCCCTGTTCCACTGGTGGGGAGTGGGATTGAGTGAGTGGCTTTGCATGCTGGGTGTGAAAAAGGACTGCAGTGGGTTGACCCCAGCCAGCAGCCAAACACATTAAACACGGCATTGTCATAAGTGATACAGTCCAAAGTTCTGAACCAAGGTCATTCTGTGCACCTCACTTGCCAGATTTTTCCTGTTTGGAGTTTCTTTTTCTTTATTTTGTCCTATTTAACTGCAGTAAAGAGTAAGTCCCTCAGTAAGACCTCACATGACTGTATAGCTAACCTCTGACTTAAGCTGTCTCTGTCCTGCTTAGTTTCATCTAACTACTCGGCAAAGTAGAGAGGACCCTAGAATAAAAACTTTTACAGCTCTTAATGGATCTTGAAGAGTTGTGGCCCCTCAGATCTCAGTCCACCCAGGCTGGGGAATTTCAGGCAAAGTTTTAGGAAAATGCTATTGAGTTATAATAACCTAATAACATTGCATTATCCACCAAGGGACAACAACTTGAAGAGGAGCAGCCAAATTTAGTGATAGAATTGTTGACTTCAGTAATCTTTCAAGCATATCTGTTAAGTCAAGAAGGAATTTAGGAGGGGTATCAAGGAAGGAAAGAGAAAGGAAGGTGTGAAACTGAGGGAAAACTGAGTGCTACTAGTACTTAATAAGAGCTGAGAGGGTTAAGTATACATATGCAAAGGACTGAGGGTGATTATGTATGATGGTTGAACCAGAACAGAAATTAATTACACTGAAGGAAGATACTACAGATCTGTACGGCAGGAGATGTGTACTTCTCTGATACACAACATATGATCACTAAAACCTGAACTTCTGGAAGAGTGAAAGAGAAATAGTAAAAATTTTATACATAATTCATGAAAATGGCGAAATAAGAACATTAAAACCTATACACACATGTAGCAACAGAGAATGTGATAATTCTCTTGATAATTCCCCCCTCTACTATTTGTTCCCCCTGTACTCCCTGTTTACCTGCCTGTGTCTCAAGCATACAGGACCATTTTTGATACTACATGGCCTAATAATTTTGGTCAAGACTTCTAAGGAAACTGCTAATTTATAAGACAGCCTGCAAGAAAATGAGAAAGGCTTGAAACAGTAACAGTCTACAGAACTCCTGGTCAAATCTAGCCGTTAAAGTCAACAGTGAATATTAAATAAAACTCATTTCAACATCATAAGACATGCTGGGTTTTTTTGAGAAATTACTAGGATTATCACTTTACTGTTCAACTGACAAAGTTTGTAAATGTTATCTTACTTGCACTAAAAGAAACCTTATTGGCTAGTGGGAGAATTATATATATATTTAAAGGGACAGGAAACATCCCATCATTGTAAACATGTCACCATGTCTATGGTGGATCTAAAGAAAAATACTACTCTCTGTGTCTTAATTCATCCTTTTGTGTGATTAACTGCATTTGCTTGTATGATATTATTAATTATGATAAGAATGTTCTATTATAGAGTTAGATAATTACAGTTACAAGTAAATGTAAGCCTGCTCCTGAGCGAGCCGCTGGGGTTGACCTCTCTGCTGCGGCTCCAGCTGGACCATCTGGAGCATGACTGTGTGTACAATGCAGTTTTCTTCTCTTGCCAGCACAGTGTTGCCATAAATATTGGTTGTGATCTCTGTTACCTTCCTAATTTAAACCCCTATCAAAATAAAATATTTATTTGTTACAAGCTATTACTGTTTTATTGTGATAATAACAGCCTAGTTAATACAAGATATTTTAATAAATATTGATTGTGAACCTTGTCTCCATAAGCTAGTGAAATGGAAATTTACTATATCTAACATTTCCTACTGGCATAACAGCAGGCTCTACAGATTCTCAAGTTTCTGGTAATTCTACTGGCAGTCTTCCGATATAGAAGGAAAATGCCTGTCTTAAAACTTGCTGTTGAAAGCTAGCGGACTAAACATCACATCACAGCATCACATAGCTTTGCCATTGGCCATAAGAAGTATTTATCCATCTCAGTCAACTACTCACACACTTTTTCATCCTAAGGACAATGGCGTCTTAATTCATCTCACAAGACATTATTTCCTCATCAGTGCACTCATTCTAGAAGCTTTATTAAGAATTTCATGATTCAGACTTGACTATGATTTCACCTCTTGGCCTAGCTGGATATGGTTCGAGTGCAGGCTGCTCTTTTTTACTCACACAAATACGTAACTTTTTTTTTTTTTTCCCCACTTGAAGGCATCAGCAAGAAACCATGATGAGTAGATCACTATCTGCCTTGTTAGGTAATGAATGGGTTCTCAGAAAGAACGTTTCCTTTTATTTATCTGTTTAGAAACCCAGAATGATGAATAGGTCTCTTTAGGCAAGTGTTACACCTCTTCTTTCCAGCTGTTCTCTAAAACTTGCAGCTATCAAGACAGTAATTCTTTCTCTGTCAACAGCTCCACAGAAAAAGGCATATCTTTTTTCCAGTAAAAAGTGCATGAAATAGATTTTAGAAGGCGGCAATATGACTGTGACAATTTACATTATACAAGGAGGGGACTAGAAGTGGCCATATAAATTTCCTAAGCTTCATTGCTTTCTCCTGTGTAGAACCAGGGAATATTTTGTGCCAAGTAAGTACCTCAGCCAGAACTTAAACTGAAGGACCCTCTTGGATTTTTGAGGCCCAGCATGCAGGAGATTTTGTTCATTAATTATTAATAAAATAAAAAGTACTCATACCTTTGAAAGACCACTTCAGAATGACTTCAAACAAGAATGTTTTTCAAATTTCAAATTGCCAGAATTCCTTTCTGATTCAGGAAAAATGTTAGCAATGTTAGAAATATTAGGCTTGGAATTTTAGGTTTTCAGTTTTTACGCAGATTTGGTTTCATGAAGTTCTGAAAGGTATCTGATCCTTTCATTTTCGCTTGCTGAAATTGGAAAGATAGTTTTTTCAGTCCTCTTGGATAGTAAATCCACTGGACTGCACACTAACAAAAACTATTGAAAAGTTCTTATTTTCCTTTTTCTGAGGAAAATACTAAAAGTCAGCTGAAGTAGGAAAGTAAACAGCCACTTAATGAGTAACAGCGGGATTGCATTTAGCTGCACTTCTTTTAGACCTGTGTTTGCATACACTCTCTCACACACATTTTTTATTTGTTCGATCATGATTATATACCTGTTTGAAGTCAGGGTCTTCATGCTTGCATGTTTTCGTGTTGCATCTTTCCACTGAAGGATAATCTGGCTCTGAACAGGATGTTTTTAGGACCTGTGTTTACAACCACTCAGATTGGTAATTTTGTCTTCATATTTTGCTCTTTTTAATCCACCAAATGTAACATTAATTCTAAAGAAAACTCTCCTTTTTGTAAAGTCCATTAATGGTTACATTCAAATTATTCAAAATTAGTAAATTGATAAGTTTTTGAAACACTTCCAAGAATATATTCCTCTTTTACCATTTGCAATGCAAAATTAATTGGGTTGAAAACAAACACCGAAGACAGCCTCTTTAAGGCCCTGATTCTATTTTGTAATGCAGCCAAGACTGAACCATGTTATAACAGAATATCAAAACTTTATCACAGACAAGACATCTTGGCATTTTCCACATGAAAATTCCTGTTCAGATTAAGAAAATTATTCATATTCTGCTGGAGAAAGAAAGGTAAGTGATCTTTCCAAGCTTTTTATATGTTTGGGAAACACTAAATATGTCTCCCCTCATTTTCTGATAAGAACTGCTTTTAATCATGTCCAGAAACATAATCTGATACAACCTGGTACTTTAAAATAGCTGATTGGGAAGTAAAATCCATTAGGGCTCAGCACTGACTTCTTTCCCTGATATGGTGAAACACCTTACAAACAATTAGTTTATGGAAAGGTAATCCCAGAAAAATCCTTTTAAATAGTTGGGTTTTTTCAAGGACAGAAAAAAATCCTGATGGGATAATAGGTTATAAATATAATTAATGTATCATGCAACATATATTTCTGCAAATAATTTCAGGAAATAGGTTTTATGGAAAGTCATCTGTGAATAAAAAACAAAGAGAAAACATCAAAGACTTAATTTGAGGAAGCATTTGGTGATTTACACCATCATGCATAGTTTTACGGAAAGTCATCTGTGAATGAAAAACAAAGAGAAAACATCAAAGACTTAATTTGAGGAAGCATTTGGTAATTTACATCATCATGCATAGCCAGTGTTAGATGAAGGGTTATTCTTTATCTCAACATATTCTGTGGAAATAGAGCTCCTTAGACTTATGCTCTTTTTTATGCTTTTCCAATATAACATTCTTCCCCAGACAGTTTTAGTAATGGTTATAACCCTCCAGTAGGGAAAACTATCCTTGCCTGCTCTTCCTACCATAAACAAACCTTCACAAGGCTGGAGGAAATGAGAATGCTCTGACGACAGATGGTAAATATTTAAAACAGGAAAATACAGCTGTATTTTATTTCCATCATAGTCCTTATTTTGTAATTTGAGTTGAATAGGTCAAAATAATTCCCATCTTAAACTCATCTCTTTCCAAGGCAGCATTCCTGCTTCTTCCTCCCCTTTTATTTCCTGCATGTTTTCTGGTTAGGAATCCCCCCTCTCCCTCCGCACAGGCTGAAACCCAACAACCTCTGCTGTCTTCTAGTGACATTAGTCAATTACGTAACCCAATGATTTTTGCAATAGCCTACTTTAAATCAGACAGAACAGAATGAGGTATTCAAAAGTTGTGGAATGTGGTAAGTAAAATGAAGGAAAATTAATTCGAAAAGTTCTGTGAGAGAAATAGTCCTCTAATAAGGAAGAGCACCCACAAGTTGCAAAGGAAATAAAGTTTTTCTTACCTTCAGACACAGTTGCTTCTTACCCTTGCACAACAGAACAAATTCATTAAGCTTTGATCTCTGTGTGAGGATCACCAAATTTTTAGAATCTGTTTTGCATAGAGGAGTATGTTGTTATAAAGTGTGTATCACTGTAAAATGAAGCATAGCTAAAAATATTTTGTAAAGAGACAACATCCATGTTCACTTTACATTGACGGGCGTAGGAATAGAAACAAATATAATCACTCTTGGTATGGTTCTTTTCTATAAAGTATTTAAAATTATGACTTTATGATACTCTAAATTTGCCATTTATATATATACTTAATTTTTCTATATTTATAGTTAATATATGGAATATCAGTTATACACAAATATATACATATAAAGCATTTCTATTACTACTGAATGTATACATGTATTATACCTGTTTATGTAATATAGCTGACTATGTATACATCAGTATGGAAAATGTAAGAATTTTTCCCTTTGATTTTTTGCGTGCTTTCTATATCAAAGTCTTCCCGCTATCATAATTGTTGGTGCATTGGATTTACTGCCTTGTGAGATAATGCTGGTTTTTTTCAGCTGCAGGAAATAACAGAATATCAGTAGGACAGGTTATTCCTCAGACTGATAAACCAACAACATTCATTACCTTTTGGTACTTCAGGGCCTCAGATTCAGATAAGCAGAAAGTAAACAAATTAAGATTCCCTTTGTCAATTCATACGGCATACAAGAGCGTTACCTAGCAAAGCCAGTGACATTAATAAGTATCCATTGACGCTATAACTAGCTGGCTGCCTTGCAGATTTACTTCCAATAATACCACTTGTGCTTTTAAAAGTATCTCAGGTGTACTGCTTAAGACACAAAATATGAAAGAAAGTAGCAGTTGATCCACGTGTGCATCACTGCAGCAACTGAATCCAAATTTTACAGAGGCTAGGTAATTATGCATTAACAGTTGCAGTTAAGGAGATATTTTTTTCTTGTTATCAAAGGTATTTTTTAGCCTTGGAAGAATACTTGGGATCAGCAGAACATACTCATCCTACCTGACTAGTTTTAGCTACTCCAGTCCTGGCTCTGATTTTAGTTACCCAACCTGCAATGCTATGTGGAAGTTTTCTGAAGAAATTTTTCGTGAGCCAGCTACAGCATGAAAATTAAAATCCTTCTTAAAAATTGAGACACACTCCAGCTTAGTGCATTTAACTCAGTTTACATATGTATTCAGATAAATGTGGCAGAATGTCTAAAATTCTTCCATTTTTATCATTTTTTCTGACATTAGTTTAGATTGCCTCAGATGCGACTGCCCAACTGCAGCAGGTAAGAGGCACACCAGCGGGCAAGAGAGATTTCATATCCAGGTCAACAGCATTCTGAATTAGAGGCATCCCAAAGAGGGAGGCAGGAGTTCAGCCGGTTGGTACGGGACATATGTCAATATGAGTTACACGCTAATCAACACGCTTGTCTTTGTTTATAAAATTTATTGCAACTTGCTTGTACATTGTTTATTCTGAGTAAATTCTGAGAAATCCCTACCACCTCTGAAAAACAGGACAAGTGGTCTATCAGGCAGACAGTGAATGGCAAGGAAAGTAGGGAACCTTTCCACAATCTCATACGTAATAATTCTACTCTCTGATGGTCTTCGGATGAATTACCTAGCCTCTCAGATTATTAAAGCTTTACGAGAGTCTAAGGGGCAATTCTACAAATTCATTCAAAAGAACTGCTTTGAACTCAGCTAAATACAAGAAACCACTTGTGTGTGTCCCTGTAATGCAAAGTTGTTGAGCTTTGGGAGAGTATCAATATTTTATAGTATTACCTAGAAATCCTCATTTGGCCATTGTTCAAGGTGAAGTCCTGGACCAGGTGGATATTTGCTGTCATCTGTTACAGCAGCCCTTTATGGTTGGAATTGGAATACATTTCTCTTCTGCTGGAATAGCTGGAACTAATATATCTTTGATTTTCCCAATCATTTCTTATGCTACAATATGAACGTTTCAAAAATATGTCTCCTCTTTCTTCATATCCATTTCTTTTCTTGACCCATACGTAAGCAATAGAGCACTCACACTTTTAAAAAAAAGAACAACCAGATTTTCTAGCATGTATACATTCTATTTCCTCATATACATTTATCTTCAGCCCAAGCCATTACTCATAACTTGCTAAGGCAATTTTTGTGACTTTGAAGATTTCTTCTTATGGAACACAGAAAGGCTGTTTAATTTTTAGAATTGTCCAGCAATCTGACCTAAATGAAAATCCGGTACAATATGTTACTTCTAAAGTCAAGTCTACTTACTTCCTTCCGTACCCTCAAACATCTCTTCAAAACCAGGCCCTAACAAAGAGAATGATACCTTTTATTCCCACAGGAGTCTTACCAGTAACTGCTGGTTCATTCTTTGTGAACACACTTAACCACGCAATATCTAAAACAGAAAAATAGGAGAGATTTAACAAATATGTGGAAATAGGTAGGTACTTTCTTCAAATTAAAAAACGTCACAAACAGATTAAGTTTTAAAACGTAATCTGAGAAAGAGCGTGTAATAGCAATAGGCATCAGGTTTCATTTCCTGCAGGTGTCTGAATTCATATAACCCCATAAGACTTTACAGTTAGGCTTGTAAGCAGCTGCCCTGAAGTCTGAACACTGAGTCTCATAAACGTAATGATTGATTAAGTATCTTTTGCAAAAGAGAGCACACCTGAGAAAACAGAGATGAGTAATGAGACGTAAGGCCTAAAGAGAAGCCTGAAATTTTTTGGTGGCAGGTGAGAAATGTGCAATATTGGAAAGTAACAGGCAGCAATAGCATGGGGTTTCAGGCTTTTCTAACACCAGCCTGAATGATACAGCCAGCTGTCTGGGGAAGGCATCACCCACTTCACGTCCAAGTCACAAACATCCAGTTTACAGCTGGTTCCTAATATAATGTTGACTTAACTATATCATTAATATATATTTGTGGTGCTTGTGTTTACATATACAAGAATGTGACACAGCACAGCATTTTTTTTTTCTTTTTCTTCCAGGAACATCAGTATCTTCTACATCAGGATTGTCACACTACAAATCTACTCACGAACTCCTTCTATTGTATACCTAAACAGATTTTGGGTCTGTTCACAAATTAGCAATAATAATTGTTTGAGTTACTTCGAAATCCTATGAAGTTATCAAGTAAAAGATAAAAAGAACAGTTCAAAAGATATAAAGAACACTTAAATACCTTATCAGTGCAGTTGTCATTATTCACAATTTAATAGAATAAAAATAACATTAATTTAGTTTATAAATGTATCAAACAAGCCTTTTTATGTCTTTATTTGAAGCATATAAAATGGACTTCTCATTCCTGCAAAAACTGGGGTTTTGTAATAAATAAAGTTTCCGTAAGTTGATAGCTATCTTACAAATGGCAACTTTTTCCTGTATTTTGGCTAGAAATATGGTTTATTGTTTTTTCTCCCTACTTTCACATCTCTGGAAAATATATTATTCTAGATTATTGCATTTGTTGTTATTTGCCTCTTCTATACCCAAAGAATAACCTCTGACAACTACTTCTGTGATGTTAGTTATGCTACTGCTTTTGGTGTCAACTAGAGAAACCCCATTTGAGATAAAAGAAGAGTTCCATGAAAAATAAAATAATCTCACAAATTCCAAAATCTTCTCTATTTTTCTCCATTTTGCCCTTGTCTCTGAGGATTACCTTTGTTTTCACTCCCTCAATAGCCAAGTATCTAAACTTCCCATTAACAGAAATGGGAGTGAATGAAATAATCTTATAATTTAAATATATTATGTACCTACTGTAAACTGGAATAAAAGTTTTCTTATATCACTAGCAATATTCATAAAGATGCAATATAATGTTACATCTACAGAAAACATACAATCAGAGGATCATAGAATCACTTAGGTTGGAAAACACCTTTAAGATCATTGAGTCCAACCGTCAACCTAACACTGCCAAGTTTCCTCAAAACCATGTCCCTGAGTGCCACTTCTTTTAAATGCCTCCAGGGATGGTGACTCAACCAATTCAGTGGGCAACCTCTTCCAGTGCCTCACCTTTTGGTGTAGAAATTTTTCCTAATACCCAATCTAAACTTCCCCTGGTGCCACTTGAGGCCGTTTCCTCTTGTCCTCTTACCTGGGAGAGGAGAACAACATCCACCTCTCTACAACCTCCTTTCAGGTAGCTGTAGAGAGTGATAAGGTCTCCCTTCAGCCTCCTTTTCTTTGGGTTAAACAACCCAGTTCCCTCATAAGATCTGTTCTGTAGACCCCTCACCAGCTTCTTTGCTCTTCTCTGGACACACTCCAGCACCTCAGTGTTTTGTCGTGAGGGGCCCAAAACTGAACACAGTACATAGAACAGTACATTCAAAAAAGTCCCGCAGTACTAAACATATGTTTGGTGAGTTTTGGTATAAAAAGCATACTACCTTCATGGGATTGTGAATCCTTGGTGCATATTTCATAATGACCATCTTCATCTATGTCAAAATGCACTGTTTTTGAATCTTCAGTCAGTATATAGCATTTCAGCGTTTGTCGTAGACTAAACACTAATCAAAAAATGAGTTGTAATTAATTTTACTAGCAACAGAAAAATGGTAAAATTCCATAATAAAAAGATCCACTGTGTTTTTATAGCAATCTTCACTTTATAATCTATGTATTTTTGAACTATGAACAGTACAGCCAACATATAATAGAAATTATACAGTGGGCTTAAGCAGCTGGTTTTGGGGCTTGGTGGTGGTGTGAAGGGGGAAAGTAAAGATTTCTTTGATTGGAAGGTAATCATCTCAGAGAGTAGAAAAGACGCACGCCAAACCATCTGGAGAGTTAACATGTGCAAAAACTTGAGCTTGAAAAAATGGCATCCAACCCAAGATCCTGAGGGACAGTGTAAGAAGGGGGTTGTCAGGAACCTGCAGGTATCTGTGTTGGAAAAGACTAATGAGGACAGGATGAATTTGAACACAAGAGAGGGGGCCTGACTTAGCAGTTGGCTGGCGAATGAGCAGTCTTACAGTGGGGCAAAGAGCCCTGTGGGGAGCCTGAGCCAAAGTAGGGTTGTGCACAGGAGCCTGCCCATGAAGACAGATGTGAAAAACACAGAATTAAGTTATAAGTTTTCATTCTGAAGAAGAGGTGTTGTAGGGAAAGTATGTCTGCAGCATAGTGTCTCTAGACTAGTTTCCTTTATTTTATAGATAAGTACTTGCCTGTTTCCCAGTTTTGCACTTTGAAAACTGGATTGGTGTACAGACAAGAATTCTAGGTTTATGTGAATATGGCTACCTAAAATAGCAGCATTTATTTTGGGGACCTGACATCTCTTACTGGAAAAAATCATATCTTCATAGCTAAAAGCTATCAGGAGGGAAAACGTTCCCCATCACTACTGAGCACAACTGTGCTGTTCTGAATGCCAGAAGGATGTAGGTCCAACCACTTGGATGTCAAACACCTACAGAATAACACTATAAGGCACAATTTTGATTATGTTGGGCTGAACATTTTTTTACTGGAAGAGGCTTGTGACTTTCAAATGCAGTTAAGACATTTCCAAGACCACAGAGACCTCCAGGATATGCTGTAAGATAAACACTCCTTTTTTTGCCAGAACAGCCAGGCAAGTAAAACAACAAGTTGTTTTACTCAACATGCACCAGAAGTAACCTACTGTTCTGGCACTGAAAACTTTGTAACTCATTTTATATTGAGGTACCTCCTCTGAAACATCTGTAGTTAAGCAGACATTTTGAAAAAAATAGTTGTGTCTGAGAAGCTTTCTTTTCACCCTGTTTAGGCTGTGCAGAAACTCTGCTTGAGCAGTCAACAAAAGAGACGGATGATACACACCCTAACAGCCCAAGTCATATCCTCCAGAAGCGGCAATCCTGACACAACCTGTGTTGGATCTTTGGCAAAGGCATAGCTGGTCTATGCATGGGCAAAGACCTTCTCTTCAAAGGCCTGGCAGCTAAGGCTGTCAGGCTTCCCGAGAAGAGAATGGGCTGTTCAAAGGAGCAACAGGGCAGCAAAGAACAGTTATCAATACAGCAAACCTTTTAAAATTGTTATAGTATGATTGTTACAGTGTAAGAATTCTACTTTTAACTAGAATTACAAGAACTACTACTGTGTCCAAAATAAAAGGGTCAGTGGCCCTGTGATATCGCTCACTCTTTTCCAGGGAGCTACAGGTCTCAGTTTGGTGGCATGAAGAACCTAATGTCACAATTCTGAGGAGTATTTCTGTGCTAGTTGTTTTAAAGGAAGCTTTCATTTTTTTGGTTCCTCCAGGTATCTTTATTTTTGAAATTATTATAATAAGCAGTTCCAGATACTTAATAAGGTTGGATTCTGCATTGGATTGGAATCATCTTTCCAAGATTACAAACATACCTGTGACTCAGGAAAGAGTTACCTGAGTTTCCAGAAGGTGTTTTCACAGTTCTCAGCAGTGATCGCCTATTAACAGACCTCCTTTGATGCAGTGACGTTTCATAGGGCTTTCTGCGACCTGAGCGGAGCAGCATTGCAGAAACACTTCAGAAATCCTGATAACCTGGGTTGCCTCTCTTTTTCCAGTCCTAAAAAAGGAGTTAGAATTTGTCACACTACTTCATGTTTCGGTTGAGACACAATTTTGAAAGAGTATAAACAACAGTTAAAAGAAGCAGGATAAACTCAATAAATGTTTTTTTCGTTTGAGACACAATTTTGAAAGAGTATAAACAACAGTTAAAAGGAGCAGGATGAACTCAATAAATGTTTGACTGCTTTCATGACCCAAGTCTGTGTCTTGCAAGGCAAAAATGGTGTGTTTCCAGTGATAGCAAATCAATTACCTATCTACACGTCCACTAAGATCCAGGTTATTATGGATACAGTTGTGTTGAAAGAACATATTTTAAAAGACTTCATCCTAGATAAAGTATGAGCAGTTTACGTGACTTCAATTTAATTTATTTATGCTTCTCAATCATAGAAAGCTAGCTAGACTTCACTAGCTGGATTGAAAAATCTTTTTTTTTTTTTTTGTCATTTGTTTCCAAAGAAAATAATGAGCTTCAATTTTGTCTGGTACCCTGGTGAATGAACCAAGCCAAGATGGTTATAATTTTAGCCCCATGCAGCTTTGCACAGAATAAGTAAATATCAGTTAGGCCAGAGAGATCATGGCTTTGACACTAATGTAATGATTTGTGAATTCACACGGCAGGGGGAGTTCCATCATCTGCTTTGGTTCAGTTCACTGATGCAGATTTCACATTAAATATTTATGTGAAATGGTAGAAATGGAAGACTTCTGTCCCTGGCAATTCTCTTGTTACTCGGCTACAAAGACTAACTAAGGCTCTTTTTCACTCTCTTTGGCTCTTTAGTTATAACTAAACATCCAGTTAGGCCACTGAAAAG
>JAHREE010000199.1:0-28629 GCA_033628505.1 Tringa tobata
GCTAACGTGAAAGGCCGTCACGCCTACATTTAGCCAAAGCTACGGAGCTATTAACTCGGAGCTAGGAAAGTGCTTTGATGAAAACATATTAAAAGGAGAAAAATCTGTTGTGCTTCCTCCAAATTATTCCTCCTTACTTTGAGACAAACACTTCAAAATATTCCGGTTCTAGTAAGGAGAGCAAAACACCACGCTGAGATCTTTTTTTCCTCAGAGGCTTTGTGAGAAGCTCTTTTTGGATACCTCCTTTAAAAGTGTGGCTAAGCCTGCTACCCATAGACTTCACGTGTTACATGAGAGAGGGATTAAATACGCTGCATGCTTAAATTTCATTAATTTTTGTCCCCAGCCTTCAGCATTACGCTATAGCAGCCCTTACAGAAAGTATGTTGTAGCTTTTCCCAGAACGATTTGTGTCCATGCAGTTAACTACAGATACTCCCGTTCAAAACCACCCTTGTTTCAGTACGTGTATATTTCAAAGCCATTTTACAAGCAATGAGGATTCCATATCTTTTGTGTAGTGTGCGTGCATGTAGTTCTGAGACAGAAGAGTTTCAGTTTCTGACAGTAAATATTGTAGATGTTTAAGTAACTGTTATTCTTCCACAGATCCTGGTCTTTTTTCCACATCGTTTCTGACCTTGGAGAAATCCAAAAGAAGTCAATGGAAAATGGAAACCATCAGCTCTCCCTACCTCCACCAGGAGCTGCTCTATATATACCGTGTGCATATTTCTTTGATGGGAGGGGTGTCAGTTTCTCTTGTAGTTAGACCAGTGACTGATTCATCAAGGAACTATCTCTTCCTGTAATTCACTGCTACTTCATTCAGTTGATTGTATCCTATGGAGCGGGGAGAAATGCCAGAGCAATACGAAGAGAGTTGGTTGATAAATTCCGTTTCAGTTGAAAAGCTGATTGTCATTTATTATTTGTATCCTTGTGAGGATATCCTTGTATCTCTTAGGAGCACTAGTAATGCCCAAGAACCCTGTTTTTGTAGCTGCAGTACAAACTCAGGCCCTGTTATTTCAGAGTAAAAAGAGGATTCCTGCCTCAAAAGTATGTACAGAAACAAGAGATAAAACAAATGAACTAGGAAGTAACACAACAATACTGATTAGCGCAATAAGCAGTCTTTGCAGCAAAATTAATTTGATATCTCATTTAAGTGTAGCTGTAATCAAACAGGTTTTATCAGTTTTAGAAGGGACGTTTCATTAACTTGGCCCAAAGCTTTTAGCCGTATATTTCATCAGCCCGGGCACAAAATACGTACAACAGCTCCAGACAAAACTTGTTTGGGGTTTCCTTGGCCCAATAACCAGTATGGCCCTGATATGGGTGTGCTGATACCCAGATGTCGCTGATAACCTGCCAAAGAGGTGTCTGTGTTGACTGGATTACTGCTTCCCCTGATCAAGTACTCCCTCAGTCCTATTTATTTCATCATTTGAATTGTTGTTTTGCTATAGTAAACTTGGGGAAAAGATCCTGGAGGAATGTGTGAGCGTACCCTTTTAATGTTAATGGTGTAAATGACATACTCGTGTGCATTCTCGGGAAAAATCAAAAGGTCTCTAGACTCAGGCTACCAGATAGGTAATTTAGCCTGTTGCAGCAGTATTTCTTTTCACACAGATGCTGTTTTCTCCTCGTACAACAATACGTATGGGTCTGAGATGCATTTTAAGCTTTTGTTCCTAATCAGAAGTTCACGAGATGTTCTTGCCGTCATCTCTCACCTCTGACTGATGCCTTTAGAGAAAGTCCAGTCTAACTAGAGGGAGCAGCATCTAAAACCTCATTAGACTTATTCTCCCTTCTCAGCAGAGCTATTACAAGCCTGTTTTTTTGTCAGCAGTTCTCCAAGACTTGCAGCACAATTTGTGAACCAACTCATCTGTGCAGTCATCCTCTCATATGGGAAGAGCCACATGATTTTCTTTCATGTTGCTTCATATGCAGGCTTGTTATAGGTGAGCCGAACAGACTGGTTCAGAAATTAAAGAGTGAGCTTTACGGTGAGGACTTCAGCGCAAGTTTGATTTTCCCTTTAACAAAACATTCGCTGTTATTCCCCCACCCTGAATCTGTAAGCCATTATTTTCATAGTAACTCCCAGAAGAGCAAGTCGGCGCCTCTGGAAGTAGCAGGCCTCTTTCTGATCCATTTATTTGTGTTTAGGATCGATAATGCACCCGTGTCTCCTGGTTGGCAGTGTTGTGTAACACGCTGTAGGCTATTCTCCATTACACCACCCAGCCAGAAATGAAGATGATATTTAGATTCCTCCAGTGAAGCAAGAGCTCAGTATCTGGAGCAGAACTGAGAACTCGCCTTTATCTTGATAAAAGGAGGATTTTTTTTCCCCACATATTTCATAAGGCAATGTAGTATAAAAATAGGGGTGAACACAAGTTACAGTTGAATCAGACATAAAATGCTGAAGTTGAAATGCAATGGTCTGTTCAGGTTTGACAATCAGAAGGTCTTGGACCTTAAATTCTGGTATCCATTTCCCTCATATCCATTTTTCTAGTAAAACTATCCAGAATATTGCATAAATCGGACTGTATCGGTGAGGATAAATTAACTGTTTTATAATACAGCAAAGAGTTCCAAAAAGTCTAAGCAACAGCTGTTCTAAGAAAAAATAATACTTTGTCATAATACCTTTTCATCACCGAAATTCTTCATGTTGTTTAAATTAGTGGATATTTGTCTAGTTATTGGAATTCAGAAAAGAGCTACCAGTCTACGAAATGACAACAGATTCTTCTGACAAGGTGCTGTTGTGTTAAAAATCGTAGTGTATGTCGGGGGAACAATGTATCTTTTTTTTTTTTTGTGTTATTTTGTTTTTATATACCTCCACTTTTTGCACACAGATGCTCCTTCTTAATTTGACAGGCAGCCATAATACATGATAATTTTAAGTAAGTGTTCCTTTGTTTTTGTGAATGACAAAATAAAGTTCTGCGAATCCTTATAACATGTTTGCGGCAAATGATGCAAATACATGATCAGCAATATGGAAATATTCAGAACAGCAGAATATAGGGCACAGTCATTTGGTATTGCCAAACCAGAAGTGCAAAACTCATGAGTCAGATCTCCTAAAATTATAAACCTAGTTTAAAATTATGAGCTTAAAAAACACACATGGCTTTATTCACCTTCTGGCTTTTTAATCTTTAGCATGTGTTCAGATTAAACTTTTAGAATTTTCCGTGTAATTTGCAGAGCTATTTTTTTTAATAAATAAAATAGCTGATTACACCATCTCACAATGAAAAACAGGCTGCCTCAGATTGATTAGACTCAATAAAATCATACAAGCTGTCAACACGGATTGAATTTGTGCTTGATGTTTCAAGGAATAATTATTTTGTAATTAAGTGGTTTATATAAGCACATTTATTGACATCACCTTCTGACAGTTTGCTGAGGCGCGATTAAAAGCTCAGGTTAGTATCACTAGTGCTAACTAGATAAACTGGTGTGCTGTGCATTTCAGGCAGAGTTCTTTGCTTTCCTACAACTGCAGTCCCCATTTCTTGCAGCCGCTGCCAGGTCCACTGACAGCAGTAAGTAAGGGACTTTAAAGCAGACAGTTTGCAAGTAATCATAGAAAAGGACCTCAATAGGTCACTTAGTCTCATTTTGTCTCTAACCAGAATCTTCCTTCTGGCAATTTAAGGCAATTATTTCTATTTCTATTAGTTGCGGATTTGAGAAAATGTTACTCCATTTTTCTTTGCAACCAGCTTTTACATATATCTGAAAATCATTCTGTCTCTCCTCTACTATCTCTTTTGTCAGATGACCTGAAATCATTCAATCTGTGCTCAAAGTTTTCTAGGCTTGTAGACATTCTCATTGCTTTCTCCTGGATTCTCTGTGTGCAACTTGTATCTTATTTTTCAAGCACCGAGATGAAAACTGGAGACGTTACTAGCTCACACTTTAGCAGTTCTGAAGGAGCAGATTATACTCCAATTTAGACATCGCAATTTTTCCTTTTATTTGCAACAGCATGTTGCAGACTCATTTTTCAGAATTCCATCCAAAATAACACATGGATTCTTTTCAACGGAAATTAAGCGGCTGTTCCTTTACCTGCACAGCTAGTTTTTCCAGCTTGCACTTGTTCCTGTTAAATAACATCTTACGTTTTCAGATCGTGTCTGCACCTTGATGGGATTATTTTGCATTCTAATCTTAGCTTCTAGTATACTTGAAGTCGAACTCTGCTTGGTCTGGTTTGAAGATATGAAAAGGATCCTCTACATGGTCCAGCGGGTGAATAAATGAAAAGGGAAAATTTTGTCCAGAACTGCTGTGAATGGGGTTAAACAACATACTGTAGTTATTGGCAGTAACTGTAAAGCTGGAAAATGATGGTAAATCTTAAACAAGGGAAATGGTGTACTGGAAAGGCAGGCAAAGACCAATACTTCATGCTAGAGATGAATATAATTTGATTAATCTCTCAGATTCATTTAAGTGCTTAGTGTGAAGAATTTTTATAATAATTGAACAGTAGCAGTGCTATAAATTTCTCTTGTTTTCTCATTCCTATGATTATTTGATTTTTCCTCATCTCAGTTTTACCTTGTCATTCTTAGGTGGATAGGAAAAACGCAGGAGCAGATGAAACAGGTGGCAACGGGAACTTCACCCTGTTGCCAGGACTGTTTTAACTCGGGTATAGGATGGAATTAAATGAGAATAATAAGCAGATTTGTAAGAATATTTTATTAAAGATACTTTATCAAATCACAGAGTAAGCTTTAAAGGTGATGAAAACTAACCTGGAATGTCTACACTGATACTCTACATAGACTACAAATAATAGCTACGTTACAGAAGAGTTGCAGCCTGTTCTAGATGTCCTATGCTTAGTATAATGTTGAAGGCTTATCTTTAGGTGATGCTATAAACATATTTCCTTTCTCTCTCTCTCTCCTCTGCTTCGTGGTGGTCCTTACCGTGAAGGTCCTTCCTGTTCTCTATGGAAAGGACACCCCACTTTCTATTTGATTTCCCAGCTATATTGTCCCTTCTCCCTGCAGAGTCCAAAGCGGGATCTGGCTTTGCCCAGATATTCACCGTCTTCCCTTTGCTCCAGCACAGCCACTGGGACAGAAGTGTGGGCATTCCAACATTGCACTGAAGGCTTTTAAAATGCCTACATTTAATATTTAAGGTGTTATGTATTAATAGAGCCAACACCTTCAACATCCGTATGCTGAAATGTTTGGGGCTATATAATTAGATTAAGCAACCACATCCAAAGATACCTGAACATCTTTTCTTGCATTCGTATAGCAACTTTATAAAACTCAAAAAAAGACTAAAGCAAGCACAGACACATGCCCTATACAAGCTGCAATACAGACAATATTTTACACACTTGATAACAACAGTAATGAAAATGATGCCAACTATAAATAAAATTATAGACAGACTCTTCTTGAGATAACAGTTATACTGAACAATGAAACATCCTTTTATAGTCATGAGTAGAATTAGTAAGATGCGTAACTACAGCAGAATATAGATCAGCATGTTTAGTCTGCTTACATGTCTCAAGCTGATCCACTGTTGCCTGGGGAAGCAAAAGAAATTAATATTTTTTTCAATCCATGCTGGCCCTAATTTGAAACATTTACTGCCTTCTTGGTTTTTTGGTTAGGTGTTTTTTTTTTTTCCCCATTAATTTAGCTGCAAACATTGGGATTCCTAAAATGCTCGACTCTGAACATGAATGCCTGATTCTCCTCTTCAAGCCAGCTTTTGCAAAGGCTTAGATGCAGAACAAGGTGCACCCTGTGCCCTGTGAAGATGGATTGACATTTACTCATCTCCTTGTTGGTAACACTTTTTTCCCCATTCTTGTAATAAGACCAGAGCACCATTTCTTTACTCTCCACATACAAGCACTGTGCTCCATGGAAGGTCCTCTTCAGCTTGCAAATGATGATCATGGCAGCAGGGGGAATCGGGTCAGCTGGATCTTTCTCACCATCCTGTCCTTCCTCAGGGACCCTCTGTCCTCAGTTTTTAAGATTATTTGTTTTTCCTCCTTGTACTCCAGATTAAATATTTTTTTCCTCTTTTTTAACACTTGATAGTTTAGCATTGTAACTGTCTGAAAATACATACGGTTTCAGTTCACGAGTAGACACTTCTAACGTTTAACTAAACAATCTAAACAGTTTTTGACAAATTCTAAGAAGCCTCATTTCAGAAAAGGTGCGCTCCAGCACATGAATAGCAAATTCTGCAAACTTATTTCAATGCAGCCCTTAACAACCTGGCATCTTGCCACTTTTGGCTGGCTGCTCCATGAAGGGTGACTTCGAATTTGTTTTTAACAGGTGTAAATAGTAGTCACAGGGAAGTAAGTTTTCTAATACAGAGAAGAGTCCAAAACAACTTTTACTGCATGTTCTAATTTGACTGCTTTGGTGCCTTTTGCGATTGCTGCAGTATGTCAAAAAAGCAAAGGTGGTGCCAATTCAGATCTGGCACACGCGGTTCTGAGTTTTTATGAAATCTTTTGCCGACCAGTTCTTCCTCATGTCTTCTTCAAACCTGGTTCTCTCAGTTGTTCAGAAGCTTAGAAGTCCCTATTTCACTACTGCCATGCAGAAAAGAAATGCAAGAAAAATATTAAAAGTCAGAAGCCCGCACTGCAGTACTGTATTTGCTAGCACGATGTGGTCCCTCCCGCCTCACTACGGTGTGGTTTTGCTCTAAATACCCATCCAGTTATATTCAGAGCGCCCACCACAGCCGGGAACTCTGCTTAAAAGCCACGCGGTTCGTTTCCTTCAACCCCTGCCCCACCGAAAAGACAGCTTAACCTTAACGTTTTCATCTCGTTTCAGAAACTTTGGTTTGTTTCTTTCTCCTTTTCCTTCCATTTTCAAAACTGCTAAAGATTTGCTGAAGAAAATCTTCACTTCCCAAGCCTCCCAGAAGTTATTTTTAATACTGTATGTGTTGCTTTCCAGCAGTGGTTTATGGCTTGGCTTAGCAAACGCTCAAAAAAATCACAGGAGTATTATTTCCCCTCAGCTTGGACTTTGCATAGCTTGGATCACCCCCACCCTGGAATACTTCTTACTGCTTCATTATTTGCCACTGTTCCGTTTTTTTTGGTTTGTTTTGTTTTTTCTTTGCCTAACCCAGAGGTAAATGTTACAGATTTACTTAACCCCCCTCCCCAAATTCTCATTTTAGGTTAAATGCAGACAAATGATACAAATATTTACAATTCCTGCAAGTCTCTTTCGACCAAACTAATTTAGGAGAAATAGGAGCAGCTTTGTACCCGATACAAACAGTCAAGAAATTAGAAGCATGCGGATGTAACTTTTAAAGACAATCCTCAGGGTGCTTTTTTTCCTTGGCACACTGACTTCTTTCCCTGGATACCTTAATCACATTGTACAAACTGTCCTGCTTTTGGCTAATTCACGCTTGATGCTTCTACGTACGCGGTGGCAGCCCGGGAACAAATGGCTGTGTCTACACTGCAGGGCAGGAGAGGCTTCGAGGCTGCAGGTGAAGCCAGGTTTATCAGCTGTCTGCATTACTTACCTGCTAAGAGCATCCTCAAGGCCAGCTCACGGCCGAATTTTCCTGGCACCCCTTTGAGAGGAAAGCCTCGGCAGTGGCGCTTCACACTTCAGGGTGCATTACAGGGTGCCCTGTAGGGACGTGGCCAGGCCCAGAACAGCCTGTATATTCTATCTGCCCTCTCTGCCACGTCACATCACTGACGGCGGGCAAAAAAAAATAAAATAAAAAAAAAAAAAAAAAAAAGCCATCTGGCACAAACGGCGCTTGTTTCATGCCAGGAGGGCGATGGGAACACGGGGAGGCAGGTCTCGGGCAAACTCCTAGCTTCAAAGTACTGCTGGCTCTGTCCGTGTGTACACCTAACGTGCTCTTCAAACCTGGGAGGGGAATTCATCGGACTGACGCTGCTATCTCCAAGTGGCTCTCCACTTGACTAGCTCAATGCTCAGAAAATGCCTTGTTTGTTTGTTTGTTTGCTTGTTTGGTCAACTAACAAAGGAGGGAAAAAAAAAAAAAAAAGGCATTCTAACTACGGTACGCACGTGAACGTTCTTTTTCCCAGCGTTTAACACTGCTGCTTATTAAACGCCGGCCTGAGTTTTACAGTCAGAGCCCCCCTGTTAATTCGGATCACACGCAGCTCAACACGGCGTGACTGAGCTTTCTTTATACCCCCCCCTCCCCAACCACACTGCCTGCGCTGTGCGGGACCACCTCGGAGCGTGCCTCTGAATATTAAATGACATTTTTCCGATGAGACTCCAGAAATACCGCTCATCGGTGCCAACCGCCGCGGCGCGGCGTACGTACAGAACTGCGAAGACCACAGAACCCGCTGGCCTTCGGGAACAGCTTTTAGCCCACAGCAAGCTAGATTAGAGGTAAAAAAAAGTTGTGCCCTCCTCCCGGGCTCTGAAAACCCTCTAGCCGCCCTCAAAACAGAAGCTGTTTCAGGAATGCACAGCTGCGAGAGGATCCGCTTCACTCCTCGGCACATTAAACTCTTGCTCAACCCTCCGAAGGCTCGAGCTCGTTTTTTTTTTTTTTAAAATAAATCCGCACGTTTCCAGTTAGCCACCAGATGGAGCTCAGACCTCCCCCTCACACAAAATCCACCAACATCTGCCAAGCTTAAAGCACTTCAGAGATGTTACAGAGGAGGCAGGGTTGTTGGTTTTGTTGTTGGTTCCCCCCCCCTTCATAAAAGTCAGAGGAAGTCTGTGATTAACTGGATGGTTACAAATAAAATGGAGATAGATCAAAGATAACTCTCCAGATTTGGCACGGCATCAGGTTCCTGTCCTAATAGCATCTGCATGGGTTTGACGGTCGCTTTAAGTACTTGAACTTGGCTTATCTCATCGTGTATTAATGATGCTTAGTGCATTTATAAGTAGTCTGAAGATTCAGCCAGCTAAGGACCTGAAAAAAAAAAGAAAACCAACAACAAAAAAACCCCAAAACCCTCCAGCTAACAAGATCTTCCAGGTCCATTTAAAAGAGAAGCACCCACTGGGTTCTCCCTCACCCTGCTTTCTGCCACGTAAAGGGAATCAAGAAGCAAAGATAAGCACTCTTCCAAAAGCCAAAGGATGTAGTACTTCAAGCTTAGTAATTAGAAGCAGCAGCGTTCCAAGCCCGTCCTCTAACGATCTAAGGAGTTTGGATGGTCCAATCACACCACCTACGCTTTTTACTGGGAAGCCTACAGTTCATCCAGGATCTCAGTGACTTTGGCAGGGCCCCGGCGACAGGGGAGAAGAGCAGATCTGAGATAAAAAGACTGCGGCGTGTGACATACACCGAGCTAACGCATCGGTGTTTTAAGGGACATCTTTGTTTTGACCCTGTGCAAGAAACCAGCATGGCTTGTGAGGTCTGGAAGGCCACAGACCATTCCTACTTTCACAGTAGTGCTCTGTTTGAAGCCAGTGTTTCTATTTGGGGGTCTAAGCCACACTGAAGTTGATCAAATAAACATTCGCCCAAGGGAAAATGCCTTTGAAGTGTTTAACTCTTTGCACAACACACTAACGCTGAAAGAACTGTAACAATTGCTGTTAAGATTTCTCCTGTCGTCTTTGACTTATTTTTCAGTTTCTAAGTTACTGTTCATAAGGTCCCCTTGTCTTTTTCTGGCAGAACTAGCAACGGCCAGGAAAATCCAAGTGAAACACAACCCCTTCCGAAAGCAGACTAGGTGGGGCTAATCCTCATACTTCCAGGCACGCAGACTGTGCCAGTGTCATGTTTTACAGCAGTGTAGTCAAATTATATTTAATCTACCCGATAGCGGTGCAGCTCAGAGCTCTGAGCTCTCTCCTGGGCTGTGGGATGCACTAAGACAATTTCTTATCAGTTCCAAGGAATCCTACCCTGTATTTCCTCCTGCTACAATACGACTCCATCCATCCTTTGCCTGAAAGAGGCGTATTCCAGATTTCGTCTCTTAAAATGTTTCCGCTTTGTATAAATAATTAAATAACCAATGGCTAGAAACCAGAACCTCAGCGGTTTGGTATTCGGAACCCTCTACTAGCAGGAGCCCCATAGGCAGGGAGAAAACAGAGGCACCACCTTTAGCACCCTGAATAAATGCTCTAACAACGGCTTGTGTAAAAGGAAGGAGCGTAACCAATACCAGAAGTCTGGTGCGCCTATTGCCAAAACCCAAAGCAATCTATGGCATTCAGCAAACTCTGTTTTTAGCCAGCGTATCCGCATTTCCGCAAACTTTCACGATCTTGGGGCTTTTGCCATGGAGAGAAGGACATTATATTATTTCTCCCATTCATTTTCTGGGGGAGTCAGAAGCAGAAGTCCCTCTGGTGACCATCCCCAGTGTAGCGGGATGGTTACCTAAAAAAGGAGAGAATAGGTATTACTGAGTTGTGGAGGTATTCCTGAACAGGTGAGAACTATTAAACAAAGGCAAGTCGTTAGCCCTACTCATTGCTTTAGGACAGGAAGAAAGCACAGCTTCCCATTTCAAAAAACAGAAGGCAAATAGAAGAGCCAAAAGGATGAAAATTTAAAACAGCAACCTTGTAATCGGGGAAAATGGGGGAGAGGAGATGGGGAAAGCCTGATTTTTGCATCTTTCACGTTGGCAACGCTGCTGCTGCTGCAGAGACCTTGCCAACTGCTGACACTGGTGGCACTTGGCCTGACAGACAGGTTGAGAAACCAAGGATTTGCACACAGTCCTGATTTCCAGTGGGTTTCCCACAATCCACACAGCTTCCAGGATTCGGAGGCCTTTAAGGAATGCCCTCTTCTCATTCCCTGTCAAGAGTCAGTCTTGGGATGTCTACGGGACTACGAGACGCACTTATCCGAGATCATCTCTTATTTGCAACCACAAAAAAAAAAAAAAAAAGGCTATACCCCAAAATCTCGATTTTACTGAAACAGTCGAGTTTCAGTAAAAACAATAGCAGCATCGGGACTTTGTCAGAGGGGGGAGTTCTTGAACAGCTCTGAAATGGCTATTTGATTTTTTTTCCTCCCGTAGGACATGCTAGATGCAGCATTGTTTTTGCGGTTGTCGCTGCAGGAAGATTTACTACGGTTTTAGTACGCCAGAAGGCACTGGGGAAGGATTACACACCATTTTGTTTTCTTGCAAGAGAATCAGATACTGGCCACTTCTGAAATTCTGGGTTCTTGGTTGGGGTGAGGCGGGCTGTGCCAGCTACACAAAACGAATGGCCAGTTAAAAAAAAAAATCTGGCTTTGGACTATCTGCTGATTTCTCATCTCATAATTTTGTCATCTTCCCTTGAATACACTAATATGAAATTTGAAAAACATCTCTTCAACTACTTTTATGTGGCAGACGTGCACAAATTCCTGAAAACAGTTTCTCTGAAAGCACGATGCACAATAATGTCTTCCTAAGACTTAAATACAAAAAAGCCTCTACAAGACATTTGGGAGCAAAAATGACCCAAAGAAAGCATTTCTCTTGTAAAGCTGGCACTGTTCTTTCAAGTACATGAAAAGGAACATGGCCTGTTTGTTTCAGGGCTGAATATTTATAGCCACGATGAACTGGCTCCTGAGTCATGAGCTCTGCTGCCCTGTAACAAATTAAGATTTGTCTTTCTGCATGAAAAAATAAAATAAAATCACAATTAATTCCAGAATCATAGAAGCGACTGCAGAAGTGGCAGAAGACACTTAATTTAAAAAATGTGTCCTGTTTTTTGGCATCTTCCTCCTTCAAAATCTCAGCCTCCTAACATGTCTCAAACATACACCGCACAGCAATATTTTAGGAGTTTTTTGGAAGTTGGAAGAAAACACAGAAAACTGGTTTATAGCTGAGAACTACAGAAATGTCAGCTTTTTAAAAAAAAACATGTTCTTAATCTCTAGCCTTCAGCAGACCTTTTTAAAGTCAAATTAGTCATGCTTCATCTTGTAGGTCTTTAAGCCTGTGACAAGCATCAAACCGACTGAGAATTAGGAAAGTCGGAATATTTGATTTTTAACCCTTTCAGATTAGGAAGCATTTAAAAGTCAGAAGCAGGAACACAGGGATAGCAACGGATACTGCCTGCATCTTCTCAACTGAATTATCCTGAGCTTTCAGTATTAGACCAAAAATGAGAAGACTGTCTCCCCTCATCGTGACACCCAGAAAAGCACACGTTGTGAGCTCCGGCTGGAGTCTGTTTCTAGAAAGGCTAAGAAAGCTCCAGAGCATATCTGAGGGGTGAGCTGAACGCAGGAAGGTTTCCAATTCTCATAAAGTGGGCAGATAGCATAGATGTGTCTCATCTGCGTGTAAGAGGCCGGGCTGCCTTTTTTCCTTATCAGGAAATAGGAGTTGAATGGAAGAGTTCAGCTTCCATGAGGATGCCTGGGGAGAGACAGAGACCGAGTTAAGCTCGGGATGTGCTCGGAGTTCTGGCACGGTTCGTTTAAGCAAACGAGCCCCCCTCCCAGCCACTCGTCTCCCCCCTCGAGCCAGCCCTTCTATTGTGCTAGCACAAGATTTGACACAGAGCTGGGGAGGGGAGCACAGCCCAGGAGCCGAGCCAGCCAAAATACAGCCCCGTGAGGAATGGGAAAAAAAAATTAAAAAATTAAAAAAAAGCCCGTTGTTTGATTCAGTTCATTGTAAAGCTACATAAATATCTTCTTTTTGACAACGGAGAGGGTGGCGCACACAGGATATAACAGCTGAAACTAGGGAGGGAGGAGGAAAGGGGCTGCCAGGGCTCAAAGTGGCACTGCCTTCAGGAGCAAACTTAGGTCCTCACCCACAGCTGAGATACTCTTGATGGTTTAGCACAACTGTGTTCAAATACAACAGGGTAGTCAAAGTACTCACTTCTATAACAACATATTTTTAATATACTCTCCAGGGCAGGACATTTTCTGTCTTCAGCTTTGAATACAAAATATGCTGAATTGTATTTTCTCCATTAACTGAAAATGTTAAATGGAGAAGTCCCCTAATAAAAGCATAAATTCTCAGAATTCTGCGATATTTGATTCTATTCAAATCAAGATTTCTCCACAGACCTGTTGGCTACAAATACTGTTATACACGAATGTAAATACTCTTTGGATTAACAAGTTGTCAATAAGCATTTACAAGTATATATATTTATATATTTATATATTTAGCATTTGAAACATCTCCTCTGAAACTGAAAAAGATGCTCAACGGTTTCTGTGATATTTTAAAGCTCATTCCAGGTCTTTATGAATTCCCTTTTTGAAGTAAAGCCTAAAAGCTGAGAGCTAGGCTGGCTACTCAGACACTATTTTCAGGGTTGCAGCCCGCACCGCTGCCAAAATGAGGAAAAGAACAGAACAGAGAGGGGTCCTCCAAAAATAAGAACAGCTAAGAATCGCTTAGATTTATAAACCAGATCATCCAGCAAGTCTTTTCTTTCTGGCCACGCCTGGTGCAACGGTGATACGCTTACACCTCCACTCTCAGGGATCCTCAAGTGCATTTACACTCTTAGCAGAGATGCAAAGGAACCGTGTTACATGATGACCGAGAAGTACAAATCTGTTCGAGGAAACAGAACTCTAAATGAAGCAACGGCGCTTCCCCTTTGCTATCTTTCAAGTAACAGCAAGACTTCTAGGATACTGTAACTGCCAATTGCTATTCTCTTTTCAGGTCTGCTTTTGTTCTCTCCACAGTATGTAAGCTTTATCGCAGCAGGGGGCCCGAAACACCATCATGTCGCTCTCCTGTGGATGTTGTCCCCTAATGGGGAGAACACTCCTGCCCCCAGGAGTGACCAGCCCCAGGCTGCCTCGGCACTCACCCCTTCTCCCCGAGAAATCACAGCAGCCAAATTCCCCCCGTCCCTCCAGGCCTTTTCTTCAACAGTCCCACGCTGCTCCCCTGCCTGCTTTTTCAACACCATAAACACTCTCCCCCCCTACTTGCAAGCCGGCCCCTCTCATTTATGCCTCAGTACCTTTGATTTGTTCTCCTGTCCTCCCCTCGATAACGTTTCAAGCTGCTTCAGTCATTCTGGTTTTCTCTGACTACACACAAGTAGATCTACTCTGAAGCTCCCCTGCGGTGCAATTCATGCTCTTTTTTTGAGCCTTAGTCTGGACATCCATACACATGAACTCCAAGGCACTGGGTTTTGTTTCACAAGAACAGGACAAGAAAAACATCAGTTCGAGTTCAGTTGGGAAGTTTTAACAAACCTTCCTTTGAAAAGCTACTACAACACAGCTTATAATTGAAAAACAAAGAGTATTCCAGGGTGTTTACAAAGTTAGATAGTACACATCAATACCATCATGCCCAGTTCCTCCATTTAAGTTCTGTAGTTGGCAGGTCTACTTACACTAGGAAGTGACTTTTTTTGTGAAAAGTTTTTGGGTCAAATTCAGACAAATTCATTGTAAACAAGGGCTCCTGACCCCAAGCACGAGTCTCCGTAAATTATCTTTAGCCCTTCGCTGTATCCAGGAATGATCTCTCAGTTCACAGAGGTCACCTCCTCCTTTCCAACAAGGCCTTTAACCGCAGTGAGCTCATCACCCCAGCTGACCTCCCCCAGCCAAGCCGAGACCTTCTCACTCTGCTCTCCCAGGACATTTTACCCAGCCCTCCTCCAGCCGTTCCCCTCCACGCCACCTTTTGAGATTTGCTTCCCAACTGTGCGGCCCTCATCCTGCCCTCCCAGGTTTTGGCCATCCCTCATCTCCTGCTCAGCCATTCCACTTCCCCAGCACCACAAGACTCTTCTGCCGATGACTCCCCCGGCACCCTCCAGTTCTCCCTCACTTCCCTTGGCTGCTTTTCCCAGTCTGGCCATACCTGATACCCTAAGGGATAACCTGCATGTCAGGGAATTGCTCTGCAGTGGATTAGCCCCACCAGCTCTTCCACTACAGCACTTGACTAACTACATCACCTCTAAGATGATCATTAAATATTTTCTCTTTTTAAGAGCCTTCTAATCACCTTACCACCGATTCCCTGTACTAAAAACTGTTAGAATACCCATCCCGCTTATTCTTTTACACGCTGAGCTTCAGTCCAGCTTGGGATGGGAAACTGCGGAATAAATCTCCAGACGGGGAAAGCTCGGAATTAACTGAAACGATGGGAGCGCGCTCACGTCTGAGGTCATTTTGGCCCCACTGTTATTTCAACACATGGTGGGCTTCAGCACCATCCAAGGCGGCACAGGATGGAGCAGTTACGGCAAAACGCCAACGGCCCAGACTCTGAGGGTCTGGTGGCAGGGTCCTCTTCTCCATCACTGCAGAAGCACCACTCATCTACCAACCAAAAAAAAAAAAAAAAAAATAATAATTCTAGTGCGCATTTAAAACTGAATAAACGCAAGGCAGCTCTTACAGCGGAGATTCTGAACCGCATTCCTTTCCCTGCCCTACCACTAAAGCTCGATGCTCTTCATAACCCTCGAGAAACAACCAGGGATCAAAAAACCCGACTCCGACAGCGACAAGCACGTCAAAGAAAGCCCTGGACGAGACCCTCAGCTCCTGGCTCCGATTCTCAACCCCACCAGGGGCTGGCGAGGTGACAGAAGACAATATTGCAGTAGGAAGGGACCTAACAACAACCACCTCATCCAACTCCCTTAATTGCTGATCTAAATTGCTTTGCACCCTCCACGGCGCAGCGGGAAATGGCATCGCTACCCTCTTCAATAAAGCGAGATCTGCTGGGAGACAGTACTGCTAGGTTTTGTTTTTTAATAGTTTCCTCCCCTCCATTAAAAAAAATCACGCACTTAACAAACATTTAGACATCTGGTGCCCAAGAGTCAACGCCCGTCATTCTCTCAAAGGCCAAAACGCCGCGCTGAATTGATGTCAGCTGACACTTAGTAGGATTTTAAATTTCAATTAAATTGAGAGACAAGCTACGCAGATTTAGAAGCTATACTAGAATCAGAAAGGAATCTTAAAAGGCATAAAATGTCTTCACATTTATTAAGCAAACTCTGCAGTCTTTTTCTCGTTATACTCTTGGTGAAAAACAGAACATTCAGAAAGTATCATGAAGACAAGAAACAAACGAAAAAAAAATAATAATAAAAAAAAAATCTAAGGTTCACATGAGCCACACTCCCCCTCTCCCTCCCCACCCCAGCAATGGGACTATCGTCACACCCATCCCACTTCTTTAACCTTCCAACACCAGCAGCAAGGCACCGTTTACAAGCTGAGAAACGCAGTCTTCAACGCCCCATCGGCATCCTGCATTCCTAGCCATCCCCCACGGCCACCCTGGTGTCCATGAGGTTATAGGCACCCACGGAGGTACAGACCGAAAAACCAAAAGGCCAAAAAACGTAGAGTTGTACAGTTCTGCTAGGGCTTCAAGTCTGGGAAACGACCGCTCGTCTGAGAACTCCTCAGTTACACCACCACCCCCCCAAAAAAGTCATTAAACTCCCTTTCCCTTGTGCCGCACGCCAGTCCCAAGCCTGCAAGGTTGTCACCGAGCCTACGTGCTCTCACCCCTGGGACGCACCTCGCGACAAAGCCAAGAAGCAGAGGACCAGGACAGCCAGCTCTGCCCTTACAGCAGAGTCAGACAGCAGAGGATTCTTTCTTGGCACTGGGGTTGTTTGGTTTTTTTTTTTTGGTTTGGTTTTTTTTTTTGTTTGCTCATTTGTTTTTTTTGTTTTCATTTGGAAAATTAATTTGGGGATTACGAACAATTATGCTCTTGCATATTAATCGCTGTGATCTAAAAATTTCGCATGAAGAGACAAGACATGGAAATATTAAAGCACTCATCTTACGGACGTGGATCCGAGAACTGTTTAATAGCAGTCAGTGAAGGGGTAACATTGTGCTTTTAATCTACAGATTAAAAATAATGATTTGTATATCTACTTAGTAAAACAATAAAATTAAGAACAGAAACTGATATTAGGAAACAGCGAAAATGTAATAATTAAACACATGACGCTTTGCAAAGCTATACCTAAATAGACACCTATGGTTAGGAGGGTCTTAAAAAAAAAAATAATAAAAAAGAGACTTATTTTCAATTTTTTTTTTCCTTTTTCAATTTTTGTCTACTATACTGTATGCCTTGCTTTGGTGTTCTCTCTGCTGCCAACTTAATGCTTAAACAGTAAGTTTACGCTTATGTTCTTTTCAAATGCTTGGCATTATAGTGAGATCTCATATCTTTCCTCAAATTAAATTTTGCTCCGCATACTCCACATGTATACAGATGAACATCCATGTGCTGCTCCAGTTGCTCATTATTTGGGAATATCTGAAAGCAGACCTGGCATATAGTCTCTCCAGCTGATAAGTGAGATATCATATGCCGTACATGGTCATGTTTTCGGAAGTTTCCTTGATCACAAATGGAACAGACATACCTGGCCATGCCTTTGTGCATATCATTGTGGAGCCGCAACTGGCGCTCTCTTAAGAACTGCTTCCCACATGTCTGACAAACAAACTGTTTTTCCTTGGTATGAACGGTATAGTGTTCCCGCAAGTGGCAACGCTGATAAAATCCTTTCCCACAAAGATTGCAGAAATGCTTACGTCTGTGATCCCTCTCGTTCTCTTCCATCATGGAGTTCTTGAACAGGTCTTGCTCCAGGCAGTTGGACATATGTTCCACCACTAGGTTTTCAGTTTCAAAACGCTGACCGCAATTAGGGCATCGGAAAGGACAGGCAGAATGCTTGAATAACTGTTTTTTTTGAAGGCTGTTCATTTGGAAATGACTCTCCCTGAAGTCCTCTAGCATCTCTGCAAACATCATGTCCCTTATTTCTGACTGCTCCTCGGGGTTTTCTTCTAAGTCCATTTTCTCCTCAGAATTTCTGATACCGTTCATGGTCAGATCCTGGGGCTCTCCACAGGTCTGCGCGTGGTCCTGTAACTGCTTGCCCTTGACCAGTATTTGACCACACTTGCCACAAGCGCATATATTTTCTATGTGTTTGGATAAATAATGAGAGGACAAGTCTTCCTCGGTGATCGTTAGCCCGCAAAGTTCACAGGGAGCGTTCTCCACATCTTCCTGCACGGAAGGAGCCTTCCTGGGCAGGTGCCGCGGACTTTTCAAACATTTTCTTTCATCCTCATCCATGGATAAACGGGGCTTTAACGTCTTCCGAGCATTTCTCTTCTCCCTGATCTCTTCCTCGACATAGTATCTGTAAAGCGGCTCTTCCTGTTCGTCGTCTAGGTCGTCGTTGTCCGAAGACTCGTTGCAGTCTTTATCTGTCACCTTAATAATATTAAAATCCTTCAGCTCGTCTGCAGGATTGTCCTCCGGTTCCATCTTGATGATAATCCTCTTCCTCTCCGAGGCTCGGCTTCCTTCTTCGCCTGACGTCTCGGAGGCAACCGTGCTGCTCTTCCTGCTGGTCACGTTTGACACGGGAGACGAAGAATCGTCCGCAGCTTGGCTCGAGTCCCCCTTGTATTTCTCCGTTTGCGTGGAGATTATTTTAGAAGTCGAGTCCTTTTCGTTAAAGTCTATTTTTTCAGCGCTGTAGTACCTGGCGCTTTGGTAAGAGTGCCTGTTGGTGCACGTCAACACGTGCTCGTCCAGCAGCTTTTCACAGCTGAAACTAAACCCGCAGCTGTCGCAGGTGAAGCTCCTTCCAAAACGGCGCGAGTGGGACACGCGCTCTTTCGTGTGAGAGAATTTAGAGGTGGTGCTCTTTTTGCAGACGTCAAACAGTTGCTCGGGGAAGCTGCTGAGCTGCAAAGCTTCTTCGTCAGGCTCTTTGTTATGGGATGTATTTACTGTGGAACTTGGCGGCTCCATGCCCCACCTGTTTGCCTCGCTGCCATTTCTAGCGAGCGTGTCTTCGTACATTCTCACGCCAAATATCATTTTACTACTCTGGGTGCTAGAAGCAGAAGAGGAACACTTTAAACTAGACGAGTCTGTATCCTGTATATCTTCTAGACATTCAGGTACGTTATACAGCTGTAAATAGTTCATGGCCACTTTAAATTGCTCGAAATTGGCAGGGGCTGTCATAATTTTTCCTAAATACATGAACTGTAAAATAAGATCAAAGCATTCGGCGCTAATCTTCATGTTGCTTAGATTCAGCTGGGCTGTAGTGTGTTGATGGTTCATAAAAAACATCCTAAAATAGGAGCTGCAGGCAGCAAGGACTGCTTTATGTGCTTGGAAATAAATATCATCGATAGCGATACAGCAGTCGCACAGAAAGCCCCACTCTCTTTGGTTGTTTAGCTGCTGAAGGACATAGTTGCTGTGGCTGGTTCTTGCCATCTTGTACTTCAGTTACAGCCCTGCACAAAGAAGAAGACATCTGTTAAATCACAAGCACAGAAAGCAAAACGTACTTAAACGTAGTGAGGAACTGACATCTTTTTCTCTTCTTTAGATCTTCCTATTCTGGCACTGTTTGTGGTACAGCTTCCTGCCTGGAGATCTTCCGTGGTAACTACTACGAATATTGACGCCGGTGAAAACATCCATAATTCCACGCTCTCACCACTAGCCTTACAAGACTAGTAAGCTAATGAACATAACCACCACACACGTCAATCAGAGCAACGCTGCTGGAATATAAATTAGCAAATATATCTCCAAGTCCTACAGCCAAGATCTGCAGATACGACTGCTGAATGCAGAACTTCAAAAACTTCAGGGAGTAGACTTCTGCGAGATGGCCCCAGGACAACACCTATACAAGGTAAGCTGACTGTAAGAAACCACTCCGCAGTCTCGACTTGCCTTTTTCACCTGTCAGTCCAACGGGCATGTGACGCAACACACACTGGAAACCAGGCCAGGCTCAAACTGGTCTCTCCCTCCCCATTAAAGGAAACAAACCAAGAAGAAACCAAGACGATCTCGTGGAGGCTCCACACAAGCTACATCCACGCGCTTTTTAAGCTCTTCGGGGCAGCTCACGAGGGTAAAGAGTCTCAACCTCATGGGCGAGGCGTCCTTGCAGGACCAGGTACTGCAAGCTCCAGACGCGTTCTCGGAAGCGGAGGGCAGCCCGGCGGTGATGGCACGTCCCACCTCCAAGCCCCGTTGCAGATGGTGACCAGGCTAGCTGCGCGAGAGCCGCGGGGACGGCGGAGAGGCAGGAAGTGGTGCAGCCTGTGCCTCCCACTGCTCTCAAAAAAAGCCACGCCATCGGAGCGCCGCAACGTATATCATCAAAAAACATGCAGAAGGGAGAGCGGACCAAGAAAAAACCTCAGCAAGGGAGAACTGGAAGGCAGAAGCGAGGCAGAAGCGGAGCCTCAGTGAAATGAAGCCTCAAAGAAGGCCAGAGAGAAAGGTCTGAGAGTGCTGAGGTTTGCTGTAAGTGAAATAATTTGTCCTCAAGAGATAAGAGGAAGAAAACATACCAGTTTGTGTTAACAAAAACCCTCCAGAAGAAATGCACTGTATAATGCATTATACACAGGAGGTGTGCATTTGATTTACAGCAGATAAACTTAACCAAGTTGACAGGCTGAGAGAGCTGGGGCTGTTCAGCCTGGAGAAGAGAAGGCTCCAGAGGGAGACCTTAGAGCAGCCTTCCAATATCTGAAGGGAGCTACAGGAGAGCTGGGGAGGGACTCTTGGTCAGGGAGTGCAGTGACAGGACAAGGGGGAACGGTTTCAAATTGGAAGAGGGGAGATTTAGATTAGATACCAGAAAGGAATTCTTTCCTGTGAGGGTGGTGAGGCACTGGAACAGGTTGCCCAGAGGAGCTGTGGCTGCCCCATCCCTGGAGGGGTTCAAGGCCAGGCTGGATGGGGCTTGGAGCAACCTGGTCTGGTGGGAGGTGTCCCTGCCCATGGCAGGGGGGTTGGAACTTGATGATCTTTAAGGTCCTTTCCAACCCAAACCACTTCTATGATTCTATGAAGTACGGCCAGACCCAACAGCTAGTCACTACTCACTTTGGAAAACCTTAGTGAGAAACCAAAAGATATAAAGACCTCCCAAATTGAAATGAAAAACTTAAAGCAATAACAAGCATTTGTAACATTTTGAAACGTTACTGCAAACAATACAAATAACGGTTAGAGATTTGCACAAATGAAGTATAGGCTAGCAAACAAGATACATTAAATTGCATTTTATGACTCAATTAAATGCATGGATTGATTTGCAACCATTCTTTCAACTGTGCAAAATTTAAACAAAATACACAGCAGAAATGCTCCCTATTTCTTCTTACTCCCCTGACAGCTAACACCTCCTAGAGGCTGGGAAACGGGTGGAGAAATTCCATTCCACAATTAGTGCTGAATTCACAAGTCGTAGGCGTTGTCTGCCTTGTTAAGTAGCAAACCTAATGTTAAATCACTGCTCCTCTTCATTCCACGAAGGACTGCCATGGAAGAAATGCGTTCAGGATCTCAAGACAAGGACACGCTCACCGGCCCAGCAATATTCCCTACTGCCAATTTACATAGTGGTACTTATGGATCACCACCAGCACGAGACCTTGCCAGGCAACAGGAACCTTGAGATTTGGGTTGAACTACGCTGATGATGAGCATCTGAATGGCAGCTGCTCCCCTCCTCTCAACCCAATCCTCCATGCCCAAAACTCAAGGCGAGCACCCTGCCATGATAATTCCCTGACCAGTTTGGCCCAGTGATGCCCACTGCAGAAATGCAACCCTTTGCATGAAATGAACGTGATGGCTTTCTTACTAACTCACAAAAGGATGGCTTTGAAAGTAGGAGAATCTCTGAAACCACTTTATGTCTTTTCTACGGGAGACTGATTATTGTCCAAGTCACTGGGTGAGTTCAGATGTTTCTGTGGAAAAAAAAGCAAAGCTCTCAACATCAGGTAATAATAAAAGGGCACTTCATATTCTTCCAAGTGCTAACACGTTTTGGACTTGAGGCAATTCAATAGATTATTTAAATATAATTCAGCATACTGTATCAAGCATTAAGAACAGCAGCTGCACAATGACGAAGAATTTACTTCAGCTTCCACATAATAAGAGTGAAAACCAACAAGAAGATGAGAAGATGCAGTCTAAGGCACCACCGGCCTCTTGCTGTGAACTGCCACCAAGGCAAGAAAAGGCTCAGGACAGCTCAGTGTAATCTCCTCATAAAGTGGCAAGTTTTAAATGTTTTATTTAATTATTTTCCATCCCCCTACTAAAAATATTCTACCATGTCTTCCAATAGCAAAAGAGCAGTATAAGCAGCAAGCCCGTACCGAAAAGAAGGTCACAAACTTATCAAGAAGGGGACATTTCCAAATGGTGGGAACCATCCGGCAGCCACTGGAGCGAGAGCGCACAAACTTCTCTTTTCAAAGTTTCCTTCTTCTTCTTGGAAAAAGGTGAAAAGATACTTCCCCATTTGACAGGTGGACTCTTGCAGAGCTCTCAGCACACGAGTCTCGATACACAAAACCAACCCATTGGCAATGCCTGCCTCCTTCCCCAACCCTGGAAAAAAGGAAACAGCCCCAGCATGATGGCCCTTGACCAGGACGACAAGGTGCTGGGATACGTACAGCCCTCCCTTGCGGTAGTACCACACGTAGGTATTAAAATAGAGTGTTTGAAGTTATTTACGTTAATGAAAGTACTGGCACATCCTCCCTCTGGATGCTGTATTAACCCGCTGGACATAACTATATATTTACAGCTGCCAACACTTCCCACTGTGAGAGCCTGTTGGGTTATTTAAAACTCTGACACGTTTCAACCAGCAAAAGCAAAACCGTGATTCTGAATTGTCTGCTCAGGACTGATTCCATTTATTTATTTTTTTTTTTCCCCTCCACAGAAAATTTCAGCCCAAAAGGTTCCAAAAATGAGGCTAAGAAAATATATCTAGATTATTACTTTTCCTTTTAAAAATAATAAAGTTTCTCTTCCAAAATCCCTGAAGAGAGACATCATATGGGAGAAAGTGCTATGTCTTGGATATGTTGTCACGATATAAAAATCTGGCTGAATTTGGCCAAGCTACAAGCATGAGGGGGAGAAGATAAAAATTACCCATTTGTTCACACTTAAGGCTTTTGTTAGTTACTAAAATCTCAGATTACAGCCTTGCTGAGAACATTTCATGCTCCCGCAGCTCCTTTGTACATGGGAGCCTGCCTGAGCCATCCCACCTGCAGTGAAACCCCCCTTTCGCGCAGAGCTCTGCCAGGGTTTTAAACTACAAGTGGGTAGATTCTGACTAGATTTAAGGAAGATCATTTTTTCATCACGAGGGTGGGGAAACACCGGCCCAGGTTGGCCAGAGAGACGGTAGATGCCCCATCCCTGGAAACATTCAAGGCCAGGTTGGACGGGGGCTCTGAGCAACCTGATCTGGTTGAAGATGTCCCTGTTCATGGCTGGGGGGTGGGTGGACTAGATGACCTTTAAAGGTCCCTTCCAACCAAACCGTTCTATGATTCTATGTGCCACCTCCACAAAATCACGAACCGGCAGCGGGGCTCACCGGAGACCGCTTCGCACAGTGACTCACCATTGGGTTTTAGCCTCCCTCCTGGCAGCCAGAGGGAAAAGATGCCCAGTTTTGGCCAGACCCAGGAGGGGACTTAGTGAAAACACGGGGAGATTGGGAACTGTCAGAAGGATGTAAGAGAAAACCTCTGGAAACAGGGATTGCGAGGAGAGGCAGGCTGGGAGGGGAATGCTGAGCCAAGAAGAGGGCAGTGGCATTAGAAAGGAGCCACGGGAAGAGAAAATGGGTGCAGGGAGGGTCTAAGGAGCGGAGGGAAGTTGCTTGGGCAAGGGGCTGAAGAGAACCAAGCTGCAGGGACTGAGGGGTATAAAAGATATATAGAAGGGGTACCAAAAAAAGACACGCTTTTGCTGGGAAATGGGCAGAAAACAATTACAGCGTTCACCCATCCAGAGCTGGAATTGAACCCCAGATTCCTGATTCTGCTGCTCATTTGCCATTGGGCTTGCTGACAAACTCCTTCCCATCAAGAGCAAGCTCTCAGAAAATGATAATTTACCATTATTTTGTTGTTTGAATTTCTCAAATGGCAGAGATCTGCAGTTATCACCCACGTGGGTGGTTCAGTGCTGCAAACTATTTTTGAAGTTTGCTTTGGAAAGAAAAAAGCAGGCATTAGAATAAAAACAGGTCCCTTTTAAAGAAAACCCAAGGTTTCAAAGTTGGGTATATACACAAGAAATGCCATAATTAACGCAGGATTAATTCGGCTGCTCTTTAGGCATATAACATACTACAGGCTTCCAACTCTCCCCTTCCCAAAGGTTCCCCTACTTCCTCAGCGCATCCTCTGGATCTGTCCAGGGGTGGATCCGAGCGAGAAACAACACAAGATCCCTGCTCATTTGGCACTGCATTTGGAGGATGTGAAGTGAACGAGAGCAGGGGACAACAAGGAGAATCTCACAGCAATGAACACTGCCCTGGAGAACAGCATCCCATCGCCATCAGTGCCGGGACAAGTAATTTTCACCTTTTTTTTTTTTTTTTTTTTAATAAGTCTGGCTTGCATTTTTTGGATGTCTGAGTTCTTCACAGGGAAACACCATCAGCAGCAACTGAGGCCAAGGGAAGCTATCCTCTGTATGTATTAATCACTAAGTATCTTGGGAAATTAAAGCTCTATCCAGGCAGGTTTGTCAATCCAAATTATTTTTTTTTAAGTATTTCTGATCTTTTCCGCCTCTTTTCTATTTCAAAAAGAGGAGAAATGCCAGATGCTTGCCTGACGGACTAGCACACTGCCTTTGTGCAGCACTCAAATAATGTAGTCAGGAACATCACAAGGGGGTCCACGAGGAACGCAAGTAACTCCAGCACTGATTGATTTGTGCAGCGAACACAGCAACAGGCCAGGTCGCAAGCAATACTGAACGATGCAGAGGTGTTCCGAAAAAATATGCTAAAAAAGCATCTGATACGAAAATGAAAAGTGAAGATATTTGAGTCGGGTATTTTCCCTCTGATTTTCAGCCTGAAAGCCCCCATATGCATTTTATTTTCCTAGTAAATGTTTATTTTTACGCTGCCACCCTTTGGATTCAAGCCGTTTCTCTGCCATCAGATTTTTTCTTTCCTAGTCACCACACAGATGCTATTACTCTTCAGATGTTACCATGAGCAAGGTAAATTGCACTACTGCACTAACCAAATGTACTGTTTATAAGCGTGCTAACAAGAAAGGACAGATATTTACTACAGCTCCATGCTTTTTGTCATTTCCTCACATTTAACATTTTCTGAGATGTGTTAAAACTAAAGACGTAAAAAAAGTCCCCAGGGAAAGAACTGGCAAAGTTCTTTTGCCAACTCCTCTGTCTTTAAAAAAAGACATACCACAAGGTTCAGAATTTAGGAGCCTTTTGGCTCCTAAAATTAGTAGGTGGTTTTCAAAACCCAGCATTTCCACTGCTGAGCAGGCAAAAACGGAGCGCTTCCACGCTTAGTTACTGGCTGCTTTTCTTTGGAAACCAAGAGCAGCCTGGACAAAAAGTATAATAAATGAGTGGGAGAATTCGGTGCTAATAGAAACGGAGACGAGAAAACCTCAAGAAAACAACGCCCAGTTATCCAAAGCAACAAGCGCGTGGGCAGCAGAAAGCGAATTCCCCATCGGAGTCTGACACCGTTTCCCACCCTGGCGTGGGTTCCCAAGAGCTCTCCTCCCTAAAGAGTTATTTTGCCTCTGCGGGTCAGATCCTTGCACCAAAGAATGTGGATTCCTAAATGACAGCACCTAGACGCTCAGGAGAAAATCCTACACGACGTGTCTAATATTCTCCATGTCATGCCTGAGAAGCTTATGCCTTCAGCTAGTACACCAGCCACAACTACAAGCTACAACTTTTATCTAGACATACTCGAGAGGAAGCACCCAACACTGCTCTGGCACTGTGGAGTCCAAGAAGGTGCCTCAGTTTACACAAACGTCGCAAAAACGGCGAAGAACTTAGGGCCAGGTGACCACTGCCCACCTCAACAGGAGGTGCGGGTAAGATGCAGTTTGCATTGCAAGTGTAGCCTTGATCATGGATTACAACAATTATGGGAATTCCACGCACTGCCAGGGAAAATCTAATTAAGCTCCATTATTTGGGCTATGTAGAACTGAAGGTATAATTTATCCTCCTCCCATAGCCCTTCCAATCAGCTGCCTTCAGGCATGCTGGTTGTGAAGCCATCTCCAATGATGTAGATACTCGTCTCCAGACACATCCTGATGGTTGAGTCGACTCATTTTAAGCAGACTTGTGGGCAACGTAGAGAAACAAGGTTCAGCTGACACTTGGGAAGGGAAAGATGCTCCAAAGCCCCCAACCACGAGCTGTTGGAGCCACCTGATCCCCTCCTCAGCAGGCAGCTGATTCAGGATCCACGTCCGCAAACAAGAAACAGCCACCAAAATTTAGCAAGTTATGATTCTCAACTGCTAATCAAGGATTAGTTAGGATGTTCTTAGGTTCTTCCTTGCTGAAAGGAATAAGGTGTCAGATAAGCATGTGTGAGTAAATTAAGAAAATGGAGTTTGCACTAAAGCCCTATCTCAGCTTCAAATACCTTTAGATCAGATTGATGGAGTAAAAGTACTCGAGAGAGAGAGAGAGCGCGAGCTTATGCAGCCTTTTAAAGTAACTTACTAGCCACGAAGGATTACTCTAGAAAGTCACAGTTATCTTTTATCTGACACCTTTACAGTTGTAAAAAGTCATCAGGCAACACGATAATGATACGTTTAAAAGAAACAATTAGTGGAGGGGAAAAAATTATGACACCCCATTTATGCCTTGTAGCAGAGAGATGAGCCTTTTTTACCTAGGTTCTCCGAGCTACCCTAATTTGCAACTTCAAAAGGCACCTCGGTGGTTTAACCGCCTCTTGAGACCCTCAAACGAAGACACGTGTGCCTTCCAGGGAAGCATCCTTGGCTGAATGCAAGTCGTACTGCGGCGTAACAACCTGCTGGATGCACGTGGACGAAGCACAGTGACTTGTGACACACGGGGTCAGACTACAGATTTTGCGGACTCCTTCCGGTCTTAAACGCATCACATTTTACTTGCAACCCGTTAAGAAATAAAAAAAAAATAAAATAAATAAAGCCGGTAAGGTCTCCATCCAATGAAACCAGTTTAATACGGGGGGGGGAAAAGGGCGACAACCAACTAATTCTAGAGAGTTTTGCAATGGCACAACACGCCCAAAGAAAAAATTACCAAACAAATTTGAGGATATAAATGGTCTTCATGCAAATTATGGCCCTTGCTGTGCCCACACGCTGTCCCCGCAGCAGAACTCTTTGGGTGCCAGTGTCTACTGTACCCGAGCAGGGGCAGGATAGGATAAGCCAGCTGCTGGGGAACCCACTGGTCAAACTGAAAAACCTGACACACACACAGCTTCTCGTCCTACATGTTTCTGAGCTCCGGAAGGGCTCTAGTGAGAGGTCCAGCTGTAACAACTCGAGAAAGGACACGGGGATTTTTTATTTTATTTTTTTTTTAATCAGGAAACTTTGGTTATCTCAATTCTCAGCAGCTATTTTGTTTCCATACAGCAGATAAGTAACTGCTAAGGCTTTGTCCATCCCAGACTTCCAGGGCTGCCCACTGTCAGCAACAATGGAAATCTGTGAAAGAAGCAATCAGCCTCAAACACTCAAGCAAGGAAAGCATCTCAAAATCCCAAAGTCACTGGTCGATGTGAGCATTCTCAACATAATTGCTGCGAGCTCCCGTGCCAGCGACAACATGGCATGAAGAAAAGACTTGTGCAAGCGGAGCTTATTCCGTAACCTTATTCCACGCAAAAACTTCCCAGCTACCAGGAAGAAGGGGCTTCTGTTACTTCTCCGAGCTTCCCACGCGGCACCGACCCCGTGTCACCATCACCTACGTCCTCCTGCAGCCGCCCCTCCATCCATCCAATCCCACCCCAACAGCAACTAATAATTATTCGTGCGATATTAGTGCAACTAATACCACTCGTCACCCCTGGGGTTTTCTGGCCGCTCACCCAAAAACCTCTCCGCAATCTTTTGCGTAGCTCGCTATGCTGCTGCTGAGGAAAAAAAAAAAAAAAAAAAAAAATCTCTGCCAGCCCTGCAACCCTTGGCGTTTGGCCGGTTTTCCCCACAGCCATATGGTCCCGGCGCCTCTTCCCCCGCGCTCGCCATCAAAGCTGCCGGTTGTAATTCGGGTAAAAATGAGAAGCTCGTGTGCCCCCACTCCCCCTCCCTCATCTCACGGCTGCCGTGTGGGTTTTTCCGAGAGCCCTGATGAGGAATGTTAAACAAACACCTTTATAATTAAAAGGAATGTTTGTTTAATGTAATTAAATGCCTAAGGAGCAACCCCCACTCTTGCAGCCCTGGGATGGGTTCTGCAGCCACGGGCTGTACCTTGACGATGCTCCGGTGCGATGGAAACACTGCAAGCCAAGTGGCATAATCCGGCAGTAAATACCCAAATATTAAACAGCATCCGACCCGTGCCGTCCCTTTACCAATGCCTACGTGTCAAGAGGAACCGGGGCTCCTCTATCTGCTGAAAAACAGGCCAAACTT
>JAHREE010000199.1:63540-102083 GCA_033628505.1 Tringa tobata
CTCTCTCTCTCCTCTCAGCTGACATTATGCCAATCACGTCAAAAGAACAGAAACTAAAAACTCAAGGGCACAGTGAAATGAATTATTGGAACTGATTCAGGCTAAACAGCAAACAGATGGTCAGCAAAACCATTAGAACCAAACGGAAGGGGAGACTGATAAATGATTAATAGCACAGGTCAGCTTCATTTTGGAGGTGTCTGATCAAAAGCCACTTGCTTTGTAAGCTTTGGAGGAGTTGTCTTGTTCTACCCTGATCCACAGGTGTGCAGCCTTGACCTGCAACACTGCAAAGTGCTCTCATCAGGAATGCAAAGTCACAAGGGCAATTAGGTGGGCCAAGAATTTCTCCCATCCCCTCGACCAGACTGCAGCTCCCAGAATTCATAATCTGCAGGGCTCGGCCTTTCCTCAAAATCCAGGGAGACAGTGATGTGGCACCCGAGGAGTAAACTGGGGGGTTTGCTAAGTATTCAAATGGTCCGATGGTCTATTTTAGCTTTGCTTTTCCCTCTGAAAAAAACCTATTAAGGGCATCTAATACAACAGACTGTTAAAACACCAACTGTAAATGACAAGGACTCTCCTAATTAAAGGTACCTTTTGTAACTGCTTACTAGAACGTACATGAAGCTTTTTTCCTTGCCCCACAGCTGAGGGTTTCCCTCAACCACGTACCGTTCCTACTAGCGGATACAGGAATCCGGCACCAACGCTGGCCCGAATGTCTCGGATCGGCAGGACAAAACCTGTCGGTGCTCCTTTTTGTTCAGGGTCATGAGACAATGACAAGTGAGTTTTAGCCATGCAGATTGGCAGGTTTCCAAATCCCTGGGGAAGGCAATGAAAAGAGAGAGAAAGAGGAGAGAAACATGTAACTTTTCACGTACATAACCATAATTGCTCTGTTCTGCCGTCCTCTGCAGACATCAGACGGTTTATCCGGACATTTTACTCCTCACCAACTGCCTCACCCACAGCCTTTCGGATCCGTTGACCGCTCTGCCTCCCCGTTCCTTCTCTCCCAAACTCCTTCCCCGGCCCCACTAAGTATTAAAGAAAGAACTACCACGGCCCCCAGCACATCCCGCTGAGGAAAAAATTAATGGCATGGAAGTGTTAAGACATACAACCTTGATAGCTAACTTACTTTCTACTCTCTTCCCAAAATGTTAACTTGAACAGCTCAGAACTGAAGTTCTTGTTCAACTGAGGTCAGTTAACTAGAAATGTTTGAGTAATATAATTGCAGGTTGTGAGGAAATAGCAACTACATAGCTACGGTATTTTGATGGACGTGTAAAGGAATATACAAGAAACATGAAAGTGAAAAACTATATATACCAGTAGTAAACAGACTGTAAAAGCAAAATTATTCGAGCCCACTGTGAACAGTGTTCCCTTCATTAATTCAGAAGCAGGTAAATTCACAAGAACATGCTAGAGAAGAGCAGAACCAACACAACAACTAGAAAGTATCTAATTCAACAACCAGATGCCAGGTTGAAAATTTATTAAAGTAGACATTTTTTTCCACAAGAAGTATTGTATCACCTGTGGAACTCTCTCCCTCCCCAACATAATTGTGACTCTACACGGGTTCAAATCCATATGGGTTCAAAACCTGAGTAGACAACTCAGTGGAACAAGATTTAAAAAAAAAAAACAACAAAAAACACCACAAGAGACTATTTGGCACCAGCATGAGCATTTCACTGAATTTCACTGAATTTTTAGAGTTGGAAGGGACCATAGAGATCATCTAGTCCAACTCCCCTGCTAAAGCAAGACCACCCAGAGCATGTCAGATCATGCCAGATTTGTAGCTCCCTAATTCCCAAATTGCTGAAGGATTGGAGAGTAGAGAAAGATCACTGAACCCTCCTGCTCTCTTTTCTCCACACACTATCACAGATGCGCTACTGGGCCAGATGAGTTCTGTCTTCCCCACTAGAAGCCAGGGCGAGTTTCTCCCTCCCCATACCACCTCCTCTTCCTCCTCTGCCATAACAGCATCCGACAAGTACTGAACAAGGAGATGATTTGAGACATGATTCCCTTCACATACAGCTTGAACACTACCGTTGAATATGAACATTTTAAATGAAAAGCACCACTGGTATCATGGGAAAACTCACTTGCTTAGTGTACAAGGCAACTTTCTCCTGTGCTTCTGGAAGTAGCTCAATGTCACTTGCCCCGTAGATCTGTTGTGCAATAAGCCTGATCTTATCTACGACAGGGAGCTAGAGAAAACAAAAAAATAGAGAGGAAAGACAGTGTGGCCAACATGTAACTGTAACATCACAGCAGTTTCACGCTCCTTCATAGTTGTTGCACAATGCCCACCTGCAGATACAGGAGCTATTCCCATTTTGCTGTAGAACAAAACTGTACAGTAATTTGAGGGTTTTCAGAACAGGTTATATTTATCTTGTTGCAGTTGTTTCTCTTAGTAAGAGGGCAAAATTAGTTTACTACGGTCAGAAACAAAAAGATACACAACAGTATTTCTTATAAGCTGTGCTTGCATGTTATTTACCCCTGCTGCAGGAGAGACACTTCTATTCTTTTTCAAGTCAAAAAGCGTACAAAAATAATTTGAGGGAATACAAGTTAATGTTTAAATAAAAGCACAAATAAAACAGATTAAAGAAGAAAAATTGAAAGCATCTGTTAAAGAGGTAAAATAAGACATAACGACATGGCTCTGTACCTCGTTAGGTTCTTGAATAGGTGCTTGTTATTAAAGGAGGATTCTGGCCATAACCTGGGTGACAGTGACTTCACTAGCTCCAAGTCATCTGTCAAATTTTCTTAAGCAAAAATTCATTAGAAATACACACACACACTCTTCTAACCCAACCTTTAGTGTGGCTCCATAAGCCTTCCTTGCAGAGAAAAGAAAAAAAAAAGTTAAAAATGGACAAATTCTATTCCATAGCCTGTTGTATAGATTCCCATCCTGAGCAACAAGTGCATCCAGAAGCTCTGTGGTAAGTTGACAGGTTTGGTCAGGCTTGTTCCAGTCCATGCTCTGATAGGAATGCACATGTCAAGTTCAAGAAGCTTTCCCTTACCCTGGAACATGGCTGCCACAGTAGAAGCCTGCTTGTGATCTTTAGCAGAGCCACAGCAGCACGTTCCAGTGTCAAAAGCAAACAATATTTCACTTGGATAGTCGAAGAAACGACTAACTAGGTCTTTGAGACTGCTGGAATAAACGTCGTGTTCTAAGAGCAAATTTCACCTCCGATTCTCAGAGCTGCCTTTCAGCCAGCCCTCACAACTTGAGCTGGCGAAACCAAGCCATCTCCGCCTTAGAGCCAAAGTACCTCTGTAATACTGCAAGTCCTTACCTCCACATTATAGAGGAACCTGAAGTTGCTGGGTGTCTGTGACGCTCTCTGAACAGCTCGGGCCAGCGCGACCGCTCCTTTGCCTCCCTCTGCCCAGTGAGTGCACTCCACAGCGTCGAACGCCCCCGCTTCCTTCGCCATTTGTGCCACGAGGGCCAGCTCAGCCTTTGTATCCGTTCTGTGAGGAGAAAAGTTTGTGTGTTTGTACCAGGATGCAGACACAGTAAACCAACCGTTTGTTCTAACCGTTTTTTAACTCTCCCTGACAACATCCAGAAGCTGCCTAAAGAAATCCAGCTATGCGGGAGCCGCTGAGGGGCTGTGCACCACAGCCTGCTCTTGGTGAAGGAGGAACAGGCAGCAACAGGGAGCTCTGGAAGTACCTGCAGAAACCCGTGACTACTGACACAGCGGCGTTCCAGACCTTGGGCTGGATCTGTCCTCTATCAGCAACGTAACTCTTGTTTTCAGAAGCAAATGCAAAAAGGCATTAGCATTGCTGATTTAGAGATGCTATATGATGCTAAAAAGCGTGACTTCTCTAATCAACCAAGATGCATTTACTTCAGATGAAGAATCCTTAGCTGGCTAACTCTGCTTCAACTGGCATCAGCTTTAACACACCAGTCCAAAGCCCTCCTGCTTGCCTAAAAAGACCACACACAGATTCTACTTCCCGTGCAGTACAATGTGCAGAGCTCAAAATACTTCTTAGTGGCACATAAATACTTCTTAGGGCAACGAAACTGGTGAAGGGCCTGGAAAACAAATCATATGAAGAGAGGCTGAAGGAGCTGGGACTGTTTAGTGTGAGGAAGAGGAGGCTGAGGGGAGACCTCATCACTCTCTACAGCTACTTGAAAGGACACTGAAGAGAGGTTGGTGCTGGTCTCTTCTCACAGGTAATTAATGACAGAACGAGAGGGAATGGCCTCAAGCTCCAACAGGGTAGGTTTAGACTGAACATTAGGAAAGAATTCTTCACAGAAAGGGTGGTCGGGCATTGGAATAGGCTGCCCAGGGAGGGGGTTGAGTCCCCATCCCTGGATGCATTTAAGAGCCGTTTTGATGTGGTGCTGAGGGATATGGTGTAGGGGAGGACTTTGTAGAGTAGGGTAGATGGTTGGACTCGATGATCCCAAGGGCCTCTTCCAACCTAGACGATTCTATGATTCTATAATTATTCCATACAGCAGACCACTGAAGACAGTGCGGTCGACAGCACAGGCACCTCACCATCTAATAAGAGCTTAGATTCCACATCATCACCTTTTGTCCACAGTAATTTGGCCAGCCAGGGCGCCAGTGATGGCAGATAATAGTCACTGATCATAAAATCCTGAGCTCATTTAAACTAAGGAATGCACTTGAAATTACTAAGCAGAGCTCTATTTATTCGGCATCTTCCAGCAATGCAAAATGCTGCAAACAATGCATAGATGGTACTGAAAACAAGAGTTTGTGTTAAATGTAGCATATGAAGTGCCACAATTTTACTCCCATGCATCACTTCCCTGTCCCAGCTCACTTACTTGAAAGCGTTGACAGCCACTATCACCGGGACACCAAACACCCGTGCATTTTGGATTTGCTTGTTGAGGTTACTACAGCCTTTTGCCAACAGTTGAAGATTCTGTAAAGAAGCGGGCAAGCAGGACACACGTTTTAACGGGGGCAGTGAGACTTTTCTGAATCCACTACGTCCACAGCCAGTAATAAAAATGTCAAAATGAGAAGGAAAACACAAAGGCTGCTTTTCTGACCAGTCCAGACCAGTGCATGGTCTTGGATGGAAGACAGGAAAAGGAGTGACTAGTTCTAATGACCACTAGTTTCTGCTGCCGAGCCAAGGTAAGATAATCACTTTTTACAGTTTTTTTTGGTTATTCTTAGAAAGTTAATACCCACGCTCATTAAGTCTCCACAGTAAAGCCTCGTTTCCCTCTCTGACACATTCCTCTTTATGTATGAAATATTAGCAGCAGTGAATTTCATGACACTCGTTTGAAGTCCCGTGGCAAGAGCTTTTGGTTTACACACATTTACATTTTGCAGCATCAGAGACTATTCATGGAAATTCAGACTTTTCATCCCTTCCTATGCAAAGGATAATCCGTACAGAGGCTCTACAAATGAAAAAGCTGCAGCAGTATGAAAAGAGCCAAACCAATCGTCCAAGTGTACATAACCATTGAAGACGCAAGGATAGAAGCCGAGACCTTGGTTAACTTTCCTTTCTGCTTATGAAGGAGGAGAGGGAATTAAAACCAGAAACTGCTGCTGTTAAGAAGAGGGTAATTAGAGAGGCACTCTGAATATTTTCAGAGACAATATTTCACCCAAGAAATTACTCCATACTGAGAGGGTCCAGGGACACAGAATAGATACTATTATCTATTGCATGAGTTCAGGAGAAACAAAAAGGCTCTGAACACTGGCTAGGTCAAGGACAATAAATGCAGAGCCACAGTAACATCATTAAAAAAAAAAAAACAACGGAAGAACAACATTACAGCTTGTATGAGGAAGCATTTCCCAGGCAGCTAAGGAAATGACACAGACTAGCTACCCAGGCGTGCGCTGCGTGACAGTATCGTGCCATGACTGCAGTTAGTTGGTCAACTGTCACAAGAGCTAAAGGAGGTTACCTCTTCCGTATACTCCTTCGGTAAAGGTACCCCAGCAGTGACCTGAGAAAAAAAGAAAAAACAAAAAAAGAAGATGGAACCCCACAAGATTTTTATCCATGACAGCAATTTGTACTTGATTCTTATTAAATGGTGTCATAGAGTCATAGTGTTGTCCAGGCCGGAAGGGACCTCCAAAGGTCATCTAGTCCGACCTCCCCGCAGTCAGCAGGGACACCCCCAACTAGACCAGGTTGCCCAGGGCCTCGTCGAGCCTCACCTTGAATATCTCCAGGGAAGGGGCCTCAACCACCTCCCTAGGCAACCTGTTCCAGTGCTCCACCACCCTCACGGTGAAATAGTCAAGATACGTGATTCTATTCCAGGCTGATTTTTTTTTTTTTTAAGAAATAACTAGATCAGAGTAACAGCAACAGCCCCTCACACCTAAAGAAAACTTTGCCTAATACTTACTGCAGGCCCTCCTCCATGCATTTTCAGAGCTCGGACTGTAGCAACCAACACCACCACATGAGGCCGGAGACCAGAATAGCGGCACTTAATGTTAAAGAATTTCTCCATGCCTATGTCTGCGCCAAATCCTGCTTCTGTAACTAGAGTAGGAATTAAAAGAAAAGAAGCCTGTGAGAGGTTGTTGGGTGGAGAAATCATGCTCCGATTATATAAATCGGAAGCTTCTTCCAAGACAAAAAAAACCCCAAACACAGTCATGACAGAAAAAAAGGCAGATCCCTCCCTATAAAACAAACAAAAAGCAAAGAAAAAAAACGCCCCACACACTTACCAACAAATCCCTCTTTACCCACAAGCTTCAGTGCTATTTTGTCTGCCAACACTGAAGAATTCCCATGTGCAATATTGGCAAAAGGTCCAGCATGAACAAACACTGGTGTTCCCTAGAAAACGGAAGGTGGGGGAGAAAGAGAGAGAAAATCAGAGGGTACAATTTAGCAAATCTGCAGCATTTCCAGAGCTAATCACTACTGTACCTGAAGGTAAAGAAAGCGCTTTTAGAAGACAGATCTTAAAACCTTCTGATCAAACATTTGTTATCAGTAATAAGGACTACAGGGCAAACAGAATTATAATAATCTGCACAAGTGGAGATATTAATCCGCTTAGGAAAGGATGGCTAAATCCCAGCAACTCTTTGCCATTCTCCTGCATCCACACTATTTAGATTCCCAAAACACTTCCTGCATTAAAGACAACAGAACAGAGACACAGTAAAGCTTAGTGCACTTTCTCAGGGTCATCCCACATACCAATGGCAGACCTAGACAGAAGGTAGCCTTCTCCCCTAGCCCCGAACCTTAAGTAGGAAACCACAGTAAAACTCTGACTTTAAGCCAAGTAAGCCCACGCTAATTGTGATGAATGAACTAGACCAGATGCTTCCTGGTCCTGAGAACACACAAAGTCCTCTGTACTTACCTCCAGTGTTTGCATGAGGTTTGGCTTAATAGCATCTTTCATCAAGACAGCCAGAGCACCAGTCACTCCCTAAAAGAAAAAAGAGCCATCAGTTTCCAGATGTACAAAGACTTTGAGACAGTTCCTACGCTGCATCAGGGCACTGCTTTTGTCCTGGTGAGCTTTCAGCAGTTGCTCCAGATATAACTAACCCTAGTGAGACAGAATATGACTTCCACATCCTTGTAAAAGGATCTGTGATTTCTGCTTGGTGCAGCCTCTTGGTTGGCACCTTGCTTGGCCATCACTTTGTAGTGAAGGCATAAGGAACAACTGCTGTTTCAATGCTATAGCAAGGTGAGTAAACAACAGCAGCGAGAGGGTAACTTAGGTACGTATGGTTTCCTGTAGAACATTCAGTGGCACAGAGCTGGGAGTTTTTAAGGACAGTTGTTATACATGTTCAAATACCAGACCACACTCATCACCCTGGTATGTATCTCAACTGTAGCATTACAGTCTTTTCTTTCGCGGTATCTAGACATACTAAGGAGTTTGAAGTTATGCCTATGTCAATATTCTTGGGTTTTGCAGGTAGATTTGTCTTGGACTTTTTGCCTTCCTCACTTCAGCAACTCAGCTCTACGTACTGGCCTTAAAAATGCCATAAAAAGCTGCTACATGCTGGCCAAGTGTCTCATGCAGAAATAACTTTTAAAGTGAACCTCTGTGCTCAGGTTGACACCATGAAAGGCCAACACTGGAGCTCATGCTTCCTCTGAGGTGCAGCAATATATCCTGCTTCAATTCTGCTTCCTGCAAAGCAAAAGTCTGTGCTTTGGGAAAAGAAAAGGGGGGTTTGGTCATCCTTGTGACTGACACAGTCCACTAGAAACCAAACCGGCTATTACCCAGCACTTGCAAAAATAACTAGAATTGCTATCGTGGGTACCGAGCCAAACATTCACAGCAGTTAGGAAAACCTTGAACCATTATTTCTTTTTCTTCCTTTTTAATTTCAATTGGATTGCAGCACTCAATTATACAAAAGATTTTTTTTTTAAAAAGACATTCACTGCTTTGTTTCATTAGTTTCAATCTTGCCACATGAAAATTTTTTTAACATTTAATGGATAAGCTTTAAATTTCAGTCACCTCCAGAATGATGAAAACTACACAGCAAGATTTCCATGATATGTCACTCAGTGGCATTTGAATACAACCCATCTCTAAAAACCTGTAGTCATTTTTTGATTCCACATTTCTTCCCAGTTTTTTTGAGCTTTCTGGTAGCACACTCATGACACTGGTTATACCACAGCAGAAAGACCGATACTGGTCTTTTTTCAGTGGTGCCCAGGGATAGGACAAGAGGAAATGGGCACAACCTTGAAGGTAAGAAGTTCCACCTAAACACGAGGAGGAACTTCTTTCCTGTGAGGATGGCCTCTTCTTTCCTGGAAGAGGCTGCCCAGGGAGGTGGTGGAGTCTCCTTCTCTGGAGACATTCCAAACCCCACCTAGACACGTTCCTGTGCAACCTGCTCTGGTTGGACCTGCTTTGGCAGAGGGGTTGGACTAGATGATCTCCAGAGGTCCCTTCCAACCCCATATCATTCTGTGACCCAGACAACTTATTGTGCTAGTCTGATCTCTGTAATCACCATGTTTCTGTCTGCGTGAGGAGCATGTGACACAGTCCGAACAACGCAAGCCAATGGCCACCATCAGCACAAAAGTATAACGTTCAAGAGAACCTGTTGGACAGGTCTGATACCATCCTCCATTCCACAGTTGCAATGGACAAAATTATATATAACTAAGATTTAAAAAAAAAAAAAAAAAAGGTAAAAAAGATATCTTGATATGAATCTTCTATCACCTGGACTCTACAAAAAAACCCCAGCAAAGCAACTCCCTACCAAGCACCATCTGCCTCCACTGCTGATGGGCAGCAGGAGAGACTCTCTCCTCCTGTTTTCTGTTCTGTTTTCCAGAACAGAACTGAACTCAGGTACTTAAGGTTAAACCAGCAGCATGCTAGCAGTAGGAATTAAAATCTCAAAGCTGCCTACAGTATTTTGTCAAATGCCCTCTCTCATTCCCAACAAATGTCTCATATAAGGACATTTACAGATAAACAGTTCCCAACCTAGCCCTTTTCCTGCTAGGCCAAAGTCAGGTTACATTGCTAGTCTACTGTTAATGAGGCTTATCAGGAAGGAAGTAAAAAAACCCCAAAACCCAAACACACAAGAAAACAAACAAACAAAAACCCCCACAGCAAGACAGCAAGAGATGGGTAAGCCTCAGTGCTGTGTTCCACCTTGCTGGAAACACCAGGCAGGATACTCTCCCCATGGATTCTTCTATCTCACTGGATAGGTTCATTCAGAAAATGCAAGACAAACCTCATTAACACCATATCATGTGAATTTGTAACACTCTTGTCTTTTGCAAAGCAGGATGTGAAAAATCTACAGTAGAGGATGGCGGTAAGCACCATTATCATATCTTTATTGACTAGTGCAACAGTACTGAGCCTGTTCTCTGTCTTGAGGCCAAGTGGCAGGGCACAGCTCACACACAGAGATCAATTCCCCTTTCCTTCTCCAAACAGGGTTGTCGTCTTCAAAGCATTTATTGGGAGAAGTGTCTGGGGCATAGGCTGCTCTCCTGAAAGCACACTGAAGCACTGTTTGGGAGAGTGCTATTTGACTTACTCCACAAACACACCAATAACTATCGTATGGACAGCTGCAAGACAGCGATGCGGCTTGCAACTGCTGCTTAGGATGGCTTTAATTACTGCTAATAGATATCACCAGTGCTACTACATTCAGCACTTAATACAGTGGAAATAGATGATTTGTCTTCCTCACCAAAGGCTGCCTTATGGAGACCTTGCTCTTCTTACAAAGGGTTTGGCTTTTATAGCATTCACAGTCTCACAGAATAAGATATTTTATCCTCTGTAATTAAATTTGAACAAGGCTTTGGTTCCTGCTCAATATTTTCCCCACTTCAGGGAGCCCGAGAAACAGGATGGCCAGGAGGATGCATTTTGAGTTCTTTCAATTTGTAAATACGCTTTTTATGTAGAAACCACCATGTATTTCCCCATCAATTTCTCTGGTGCTAGCTTCAACTTGACACACAGCACATCACACAGGACCATTTGTCCCTGCTCGGGTCACATGCACTCACAAACACACTCTCTGGGTAAGGTGCTAGCCACACTGAAGTAAAATAACATCATTAACTCCAGGGGCTAAGATTTCACCTTTAATCTTCTAGAAGCTAAGGTTTTTCTGTACAGAACTCTCTCTAAGCTTTTCAACCTGAGGACTTTCAGAAGTAATAGGAAAAAGTTAGCATTTAAGAACTGAATGACTGTCTTACAAGGTCATCTGCTGTAACTGGTTCTCCTCTCTTGCTGGAAGCTACGACCATTCTGCCCAGTCGCTTTTTCATATCATCCAACCCATCAGAGAGTGCTAGAACTGCCATGATTTCACTGCTCACCGTGATGTCAAACTGAGCCTGCAAGAAATGAACAAAGAACGTGAACTCATCAAGATTCCCTGGCAGCAATCCTTACCTCCATCAAATTCTTGAAACAAGGCTAATCATCACCATCATAACAAAAAAAATTTAAAAAATACACACATACAGATGTAAAAGAAATTCAAAGCATTACTCTCAGAACATACTTCATTTAAATTGGCCATTTTAAACTGGTTTTTTTTTTCTGCAAAATTAAGTAAAAACTACTTATTCCATCACTATTACATGACTGTCTCCTGGCACATACATCAGTGATTCATGCAAGAACGCTTAACACTAACTAATTATATTTTTGAAGACTGAGCTTACTAACTCATCTGACTATTACTAAACAGTACAGTAAATGACAAAAAAAAATTATCAAATTTTATAGGAAATGAAGGGCAGAATTCATCTGACATGAACACAGATGCCTCTATCGAAGCTAAGAAGCCTACGGACATTTCAAGTCAATAGAAAGAGGCTTTTCTGAGCACAATTCATGTGAAGTATTAATTTGAGAGTTACTTAAGGGAGGACAGAAGTCACAGCCCATATTGCCTATTTTACTCTATAATAAATATAGACAACAAGCTCAGACACCATGTCTAGTTTTGGCCAAATATATCCCATCCAAAGCATCTGCAGTGGTGAAGATTAGCCATTGCCATGCATCATATTTACAGACAGCATTTGTGTAACACTGTTATTATGCCACAGTCATCCCAGTTTGGGAAGTCAACATTCAGGAAAGAACAGGGAAGTGGGGAACAGACATAGAGCTAAACACTGCACTGGTAAAAAATTTAACTGCCTGGTTGAAGGGATTTTCTGCTTTCTCTTTAACAAGGTACTGGTTCGAGATGGAAATATCTGGAGTTACAAGAACTTGCTTTAGGGCCACATTTTTCAAAGTACTTTTTAAAACATCCAAGAAAAGGCAACAATTACCGTTCGTGAGAAGCCTTTTTCTGTTGGAGACTGTCCAATAGTAATTTTCCTGAGGAACCTGTCATTTGTATCCAGTACTGCAAGGAACACAGAGAGAATGATGAAAGAGAAGTCACATTGCAAGTCGTAAGTCATATCTATGCCCCGTCACAGTCAGCTAGATCACCTATGAAGAGAGGATAGCAGTTTGAGACACCATCCTCTCCTGAAGAATGGCAAGTGCTACTCTATGGGATCTTCCCCCAAAACTGAACTGCAACAAAATTAAGATGCCCACAGTCACATGCAGACCCTGCACTGCATCCAGAGGGAGTCTACCTCCTTCTGCAAGCACTAACCACAAGCCCAAAGCCTCTCTGAAAAGCAGAGCTGCTAGTATTATTCCAATTGCTTTTTCACTACCACTAGTCAACGTGAAATTCGGAAATTATTACAGCCTAAAAAGAAATACAATCATAATTTTATAAGTTAAGTGATAAAATGGCCAGATTCTACCATTCAGTGAGAGCAGTTTCACATAGCCCCATTAACCCAAATTACCTTGGAAACACAAGCTATCAAATACTGGCTTAAATTTGCTGTTCCTTACTACCTGCTTTAAAAATTTTAAGTATTTTATAAAATATTTCCCATGAGACTGACTACTTTAGCCCCATTACAGGGTACGAAGCAAGTTTTGGAGAACACATTTCACACTGTATTTTAATAAAAAGAATGAAAAGCAATACTCTTGGGGTCTAAGTCAGAAAAAAAAAAAAAGTCTTAATTAGAAATTTCTTTTGCTAGTGAAATATTAAATCTGCCAGACCAGAGATTGATTGTACCTTCAGGTATTTTTAAAAACCTTTTAAAAATCCAGCCTTTATTTGCTGTCAGTCCCCAACAGCGCAAGTGGGCAGATTAAAAAGGAGTTTAATCCCAGAGCAGCACCCTCTCCTTGCTCAGGGCTCAGTCAGGTAAAAAGGCTACAGTTGCCAAACTCTGCCTTCTCAGTGACTGACAAATCCAGAAACACAAACTTGCACCAATTAGTGAAGTCCTAGTCTTTGTGAATTTAGAGCAGATTCCATGTCCTGCGTCAGACCTTTTAGAAACGGGATCCCAGTTGCAGGCATCTGTCACACCAAACACTCAGTAGAGGACATCCCTGCCCTCCTTTCCCAGGAGACACAGTTCCTGCTGCACTCGCAAACCCCTCTTTTGACACGTTTTGTTTCTTAATATAATTCTTTCATTTAATGGCTCTTGTACCTCTTTGCCATGTTATGGTGCCCGGGTCAATGTCCAGTCTCACAAATAAGTTCACTTCTTCCTTTGTCAAAGCCATAGGGTCAGTTTTGTTAATGCCCAATTTCTACGGGAGGAAAGAACAAATACAAATTTCAAAAAAATATAATGAAAGAACAAATAAAAATTTCAAAAAAATATAATTAAAGGATTCACAGAAATGAACCTTTCACTAGAGCAATGAGCCTTTGGCAGCAACATCTGCATATTCAGGAACAAGAAGGGGCTGCCTTTTTGGTGCCCCTTTTCCTAGACCCCAGAAGAAGGCAAGATGATCCATTATCAGCGTGTAGGTGGGAGCAGCACTTGCTGCTGGCAGGCGAGTAAAAGGCAAGGCAGACAGAACTCATTAGGGCAGGTTGTCACCCAGCTTTGTGCGAGGCATCTACAGAAAGAGCAAGAGAGAAAGCTCTGCAGCTTCTTGCAAGCCTTGTTCTAACCATTAGTCTCACGTGCTTCCATCCATTTCTCGTTAGTTTGCCGAGGGTCACTGCACACAGCCACACGTATTTAAAGACACTGCTCTCAGCATGCTGTGTTAAGCAGCACAAAGGAGGAATTAAACCATTCAGTCACAAGGCTGTCAGCATCCCAGAAAGCGGATCTTGAACATACTGAGAGGATGGGCAGTTTGCCAAGTTGCTTAATTGAGAGAAGAATTATCTCAAGAAGCCTGATACAAGTGCAAGCTTAGGAATGAGGAAAACGATTGAGTTGATTTATGAACGAGCAAGCTTTTTTTAATTAACTAGACAGCTAAGTCGTATTTTTCTCCAGAAGAACAGCAGGGAAGAAGAAAGTCTGTTTTCTTCCTCTTCAATCACATAATTTAGAAAAATAAATACATAAAATAAAAATAAAGACACTCTTTCTGGAATATTAGCATCCCATTTACATCTCAACATTTAAGAGGAGTGGTTAGGGTAGAGTTCCCTCAGCAGTCCATCAGGAACACAAAGCAACATGACATTGCTCAGCAGTGGAAGCAAATCATGCACTCTTGAATGGTTGAGACATTATAGACAATTAATAAATGAGAGTTTTAGCTTCCTAAGTAGTCTGATTATTGTTTCTGACCTCCAACTGGGCAACTGATCCAGCCTGAATATTGTACAAACAGGTTTGCAAGCTCTAGGCTGTCCTCCTAGCCAGAAGGTCCAAGCCCAGTGCAAAATTATTCCTCTGTTAATCCTCATTTTTGCAAAGACCAGGGACACATGCTAATTCACCTTAATTTCTGAGGATCAGAGGAACTGTGGTCTGCTCAGGGACTGCCACGTGATGACAGGGCTACTCATTTAACTGGAAATTCTTTTTCTGGGGAAGAGGAGGAGTGGGAAAAATAGGGGACAGGTATTTTTTTTCCATTTTCCCCTGTTTGCTCCATCTGGATAAGACGAAAAATTCTTGTATGTCCTCGTTTTGCTGAATTTTATAAATTGCCTTTTTTTGTGCTGCATTATCTATACAGGATCACATGGGAACTATCAATCTCTAGCTGTAACTGGGTGTAAGGAACAGAGAGTGATTCTGGTCCTTTCTTAAACTGCATTAAGAACACTGAATTGACACTATTAATAAAGGGCACTAATCCCTTTGCCTCTTCCCACTGTGTTACTCATCCAGCATATGATAAAGAGAATTACATCAATGATTCTTCCCTCTGGGGCTGCATCTCACTGTTTTCTGCACTGTATGAAGAGCTACCATCCTTTTCCCCACTTTATGAGAAAAATAAATGCCAGCAGCACAACCTCCAAGACAACATGAGGGTTTCCATAACCTTTCTTTGCCTATAGAAGGGATGAGTAAGTGGAACAGAACCAGAAAAACCAACACGAAACCAGTGAACTTACCTGTAGTCTTCGGATCTGAATGTCTGAGAACTTCCTAACACCACTGACAGAAGGCACCAAGCGGTTGTAGAGAGCCTTGGAGAATGAAACAGGCAGGTAGTTAGCACTGCTGGCACAGCCAGAACATCTTGGCCAAAGTAGGCTAGGCCCAAATACCTCATGAGAAAGGATCATACCTGGTCAGTCTGAGTTAGCTCATGGAACATACGTGCGTCAACAGCAGCAGCGACCAGGTTGTTGGCTGCCGTGATAGCGTGGATGTCACCAGTGAGGTGAAGGTTAAACTAGAGGACATAAACCATATCAGTTACCTCATCCTGCTGCAATTTTCATTTATTTCAATTCATTGTAGACAGATGGAAAGAGAAGTATTAATAGCAAAGTTAAAGTGGGTGAGGGTGGAGGGGGAGAGATTGCTCAGTGCAGTATGTGGAAGAGAGGAAAGAATTTCTCTCAAACAGAAAAATGCCTCCCCCACATTTATGTCATTTTATAAACTTCCAGAACGAAGCTTCCAAATAAAAAAGTCTTTTTTTTCAGGACAACAGTTCTTACACGTTCCTTGACACCTGAAAAGATCAGAGCACGGCACATCTGCATTACTCCTCCTTCACCTTCAGACCCACTCTCGTTATTTGCACAACAGCTTTCACACATACATTATCTGAAGCTGCTGCTGCTCCCACGAAGGTATCTGAGCTAAACTGAAACCAGCAGCCTTGCGTGGTGCTAGCAGGAGAGCTGTGGTTGCACAGAGCTCTGCAGAAGCTAACCACTCAAACACACAGTATCGTAGGCAGAACTTGTAGACCACGTACTACACAGTGACACTGCTAGTAGTTTTCCTGGTTCTACCTCATTAAAAGATAGTTTGAGTGGGCTTGTCTACATGAGTTATCTGCCTGCACCACAGCTATACTGACTTGGGATATTATAGCTTACGTGACAAACTTGCATTATGGCAGTGGAGTAAAAGATGGGGTTAAAACAATCCCTTTCCTCTGTAGCAGATGGAGGAAGATGAAAAGGGGACATTTAGAAAAGGTGGTACGACAGAAGACCTTATGGTACTACTTTACTGGAGCCTTGCTACTGTGGTCTTAAAAACCAGAGAGCTAAAAGCAGAACGGAGGTAGTCACATACTGATTATAAATCCTAATTAGCAAATGCTAATTGTTGCCTCCTTCTACATACATGAAATAATTGCAAGAAGCAATTACTACCACCTTGGTTCTGAGGTATGAACTCAAAAGTTTTTCACTTGCTAATCTTCTCCTAGGATGAAAGCCTCATGCAGAAATATCCAATGATGTACCGAGGTCATTACTGTAACCAGTGACTCCAGATACTTTCATTTTAGGAGAAAAGCGTCGATTAAAACAATTCCACAAAACTATGTGTATTTATACCTCCCTGGGTCATACTTAAAGAAAGTCCTTTCAGCCAGTTTGGTTCCAAAAGCAGGGCTGTTTCCCACTGTTGCACACAGTCGAGTATTTTGGCTCTTCTTATTAACACTCCCAAACAGGAGGAGATTATTTTTCCTGTCACATCTATCATTCACACACGTTCTTGGCACTTGACTAAATCAATATTCTGCCTCCTTAACATTATCTTTTATGGATTTGCTGCATCAATTGGAACGAACAGCCCTTTTGATCATTTCTGCTTTTCTTCCTAGAATTGCCCTGTGCCAATCCAAAGTGCACAAGACAAAGGTAGAATTATACAGGCAATTACTTTGAGAGTTGAGAAGCACGAGAGCACGTGCTACACGTGCCTTTCAATTCCCCACCCCCAAACACAGGATTTTACTTGTTGCCAAGTCACATCAGAAATATGCTGCAGTGCCAGTCCCCCACAGGCTGAGGTCTTGGCATTACTGATTCCTAACTTCCCTTTTCCCATTTCATGTTAGTAATATAAACCACAAGTACACCAAAATAGCTCACAGAAAGTTGGTGACCACCAACTACTAGACAACTACTTAATAATCTTCCAAAACTTAAGTCATTATCATCTTCATTTCAGTGCTGGGAAAAAGAGGCACAGGATGTACTTTGCTCAAGGGTATGCAGCAATTCAAAGGCAGGGAAAGTGAGGGAACAGAAGAACTGGGAATTCCGAGTTCTATAAAGTTCCCTGACCATTCAGGCACCCTTCCAAAACAGCCAAAGATTTTTTTTTTTAAAAAAAAAAAAGCAAGCTTTGCTGAAACCAAGCCTCCAGTTCTTGGGAGTGCTAGACCGGGCCATAAACAAAAAAGATCTCATAAGTTGTCTGACTGCAGAATCTCTTAGAGGTCTGTGAGCTATAGGTACAATGACACTTTGTATAAAGAATTACCTCTTCCATGGGGACAACTTGACAATAGCCACCACCTGCAGCTCCACCTACAGAGAAACAATAGTCAAATCATGCAAATAAAGGTCTCTATAGCCCAGACTGGTATTACACGTGTTTGATTAATGGCTTTAAGAAGGCAGTTACTGCTGAGCAGCTGAGTTTAAATCCCACCACAGCACTTGAAGATAACACTGAAGAACTTATCTAACGTTTTTCATTCTTATAAGAAATGCAATTGTAACTGTCAACTATGTAAAACTAGAACGCAGCAGAACAAAAATCTCTGAATGCCATACTTCCCCATTAGCCCTACTGCAAGCAACAGAACAGCTCATACCTTTTATACCAAAGGTTGGCCCCTGAGAAGGCTGACGAAGACAGGCAAAGACATTCTGGTGAAGGTGTGCCCCTAAGGCTTGAACGAGCCCGACAGTAGTGGTGCTTTTCCCCTCTCCCAGGGGAGTAGGAGTTATCCTGCAGTGAAAAAGCAGGACAGACACAATGAAATTCTTGCAGTGGGTGAGACTCAAAACACCAGGACAAAACAGTCACCCAGCGAGTGCAGTTAATGCCAACTGAAATTCTGGTTTGGCTCAGACTTCAGGTAATCTTCACCAGTTTGAAACTGGAATGAAACTGGCAAAGTATCACATTAACTGCCAGAGACTTGTTAGTTACTGTTGAAGGCAGGCTACTAGACCAGGAGAACTCTGACTACGATCCAGTCTGCCCTTGATAACCATTATGTGCAGAGAACAACAATTTATCACAGGAGAAAAATGTTAAACTACGTTCCCACCACAAGAGAGAAATCTATTTCCCAAATCACTAGACTTTCACAGTGTGATTTACTAAAACCCAGAGGCCCCCATATAATCACCTTACCAAAAGAATACACAACAACAAGCCACGCTAATAAAATTTCTTTTCACCAGGACACAAGGCAAGTGATGCCTCAGTTAAGGAAGTACCTACCCAGTAACAACAACGTATTTGCCATCTGGCTGGTTCTTCAGCCGTTTCAGAGCAGACAGATGAACCTTGGCTTTAGTTTGGCCGTAGAGCTCCACCTCGTCAGGGAGTAGGCCAACTTCTTTTGCAACTTGATCAATGGGCTTGGGTATACAAGACTGCGATATTTCAATATCACTTAAAGAAAGAGAGCAATGTCAATTTATAGGTCAAAGGCTTGTCACAGATTCCCCACTTTTGGGTGGCACAAGCAACAAACACTTTATGTTTTAAACATTTTAACCTGTCATAGTTAAACGAACCGATCCCACCAATATTGGCTACACTGGAATAGACACATCCTCAGACTTTACTTTTTGAAAAAAAAACAAGCAAACAATACAAAAAAGAAATAAACCAACAAAAAACTCCAACCAACACCCCCGGCCTCCAATCTGAGAATGCCTTTTTGCAGGCAATGCATTATGCTCCCTTGTGGTATTCTGCACATTTTTCAATTGATCTGTGGGGACTCGACACTAACAACTTGACAAGATGCTAGGCTTTTGCCATGTCAGACTGAAAATCTTCCAAAATACAAGTGTCCTGCTATTTGCTGAATCAGCAACTATCTAGCTGGCCTAAAGAATCCGTGGAAGTCCATGTTTATACCTTAGTATTATCAGGATAATCCAAGCCTACACTTCAACATATGTCACAGCACCACTGCAGGTTATCTCTGCTCCCTTAGGAAGGCCTTACCATGCTTTCTCTCTGTTTCTCTCCAAAACTTCAATGCCAACTACAGTCTGCCTAAACATATGTCCCATACTCTGCAGAGCCTGGGAGGAGGAGTGAATACTATACTGCATGAATACTGACAGCAGCTTCATTTGAAAGCATTACCTCGGAACAGGCATCTTTAGGGTAAGCTGGGTATATTGGATGCTCCATTTTCCAGGCTGGAACTTCTCCAGAAAACGCTGCGCGCTCTCCACTGTGCTCTAAAACGAGCATGAGAATGCATTATAGCAACCACCACTGCACGAACCATGCTGGATAACAAAGAGACTCAGAAAGCTTTTCCCCTCTCATCTGTCTCAGTTTGGGATTAACACAAAGTGCTTTCATTAAAGCTCATGGTTTTCTTAAAAAGAAAAAACCCTCGCCATATCTATCTATCCATCTACCTACCTGTCTCCCAGCGTGATGGACTTTTTGGGTTGCTCTGTGCCAGCAGGGTTCCTTAAGCAAAGCAGGAAACACAGGAAGCTGGCTTATACTATTACTATCCTGCTTTTTATCCAATCACCCTACAGACGGTTTTAGAATTACAGCCAGAGTATTGTAAGACAAGCCCATTTCTCACTGTTTTGAGAGACCACAGTCAAAAAAAAAAAACAAACCCCAAAAAGCGCCCAAAATAAGCCTCAACCAAAAAACCCCTCTGTATTAACATTTACTTAAGGTCTGCCTTCTTCTTCTGTTAACTGAATCCAAATTCTTTGGACTAAAAGTTGGAAATCCTAATTCAACTTCTGTAAGAGCAATAAGGAAGCACCACTTGCTTTGGTTGTGTGCTGATGGTCAGCAGCACCATACCCCACAGGCAAACACAGAGGAGACGACCAGCAGTCTCACGGTCTGCCCACGTACCTGCATTAACATGGCCACAGTCATAGGCCCAACGCCACCAGGAACCGGGGTGATGTAGGAAGCTTTTTCCTTTGCTGTATTGTAAGCCACATCTCCTACAACTCTTTTCCCACTGGCCTTTGTACTGTCTGGGGATTTAAGAAAAACCAGTAAGTGACATATCACAATCAACAGAGGAGGCAGCATTGACTGAAGCTGAAGTCTTTTCCTCTGTTGGAGTACATAAAACAGAAGCTGAGTGCCCAGGAAGCTGCAAAGATAAAAAGTTAAAAGAAAAATCACAAGATGAAGCTGTTTTCATCATGCTTCACTCGGAGAGCACCAACAGCTCATGCAACCTGTCTTCCCATTAAGCTCCATTTCTCCTCAGCCAGAGAGACCTCCCTTTCCTTGAAGATGCAAGTACTTTCTCAGTGGCAAGTGCCCCAACAGGGCAGCCTGAAGATGACTCCAAAACGAGTGCAGGGGGGATCAAAATACAGACCAAGTCTTCTATCTCTGCAATAATAAAACACTAACGGGGCATATAATAGAGATATCACCTGAACCATCCTCTCACAGCTCCTGCTGCATTGCTCTGAAGGATCAGTTTCCCATTTCAAGGGGATATAAACCAATCATCTAAAGAAGTACAGGAAGAAACATGGTTGACTCGTTCCAAAACCCCAGGTTTACATTTGCTCTGTTCCATTTTGGAGGAAATTCAGGCCTTAGTACTAAATAAAATCACCTGCCTTTACAGAAACTGAAAACAGAAAATGCTAAGCTTTTCAATTATTCATTGCCACTCTAATGATGGACCAGTAAATACTGCAGTTCACAGAGATCAGAGTCTTGTCAAAACAATCCTCACAGGTGGCTTAAGAAAGCTCCAGCAGAATGATCTCCTTTCTCTCTGGCAAAAAAAAAATGCTATATCCTGCTGCACAACATGACCTGACAATTCAGATGCAGATATAATACCTTTTTTTTTTTTTCGGTGATGACCTTTAAGCTTACCCATAAAGAGAGAGAAAAAGACAAAATGCATAAGTGAACTAGCACAGTCACTTAAGGAACTCGCTATTATAAACAGAGCAACCTAAAAAAAAGGCAAATTAAAGTTTTTCCAGAAGTGGCAGATCCTCACTTCAGATATGAGGACTCCAGGGAATTTTCAAGCAGTATGAAAACCCCCGAAGACAGATTTTTATGTTGTTACATTGAAATATTATATTGGATACAGAAACTGTATGTACATAATTAATAACTTTAACATATATTTGGCAAGGGGGAGGAGCAGAAGAGAAACCAAATTCCCCAACAGCTGATTATGATAAAAACAAAGAAGGAAAAAGGAGCTCCTGCCAACACTAAATTTTAGTTGCACTGTTACTGACAATTACCAGCTTGGATGTTTTGCTATGTTTGCGTTTTAAGCAATACTTTTTTTTTTCACTGAAGTTCAAAGCTTGAACAACATCACACTGTTTCTACAGCCTCTGTCAGCTTTGCTGACTGAACTGCAGACCAATGTGGCTTTCCAGACTAGAGAGCAGCTTAATTAGTGTTGCAAAAGACAAATAACACAATCATATTTTCTTCCAAGGATGCCAAGCAGGCTTACCACCCACCCTGGCCGGGAAGACTCCAGGCCCAAGGATGAAGAAAACAAGCTATGAATTAGGGGCTCCAAACACAAACAGCTTAACCTCTTACACAGACACAGTGACGAGCACAGGCCAAACAAACCCCCAGTCCCTGCCTCCACATCTACGCATCACACCAAGCACTGCTGAGCACACCCCAGGAGCTATTCAATACCTTTAAAATATTCTTTTGAAGGAAAGCACACATACAACACTTTCCATCTCTCTCCATAATTTCACCTTCTCAATATTCATCATCCCACTCTTAACCAAACTAGTTACCGAGAGTATCAGTGACACTACAATCTTTCCCAGTGCCTGTGTCTTCTTTGATACAGTAGGTTCTCTAGCCCGCTGGAACACGAGGGAGAGCATCCAAGGACTTTGAGATTAAAGAAGTGAAGGACATGCCTATACATATGGAATGAACAGATATGATCACAGAATTGTAGAATGGTTCGGGTTGGAAGGGACCTTAAAGATCATCAAGTTCCAATCCCCCTGCCATGGGCAGGGACACCTCCCACCAGACCAGGTTGCTCCAAGCCCCATCCAGCCTGGCCTTGAACACCTCCAGGGATGGGGCATCCACAATGTCTCTGGACAACCTGTTCCAGTGTCTCACCACCCTCACAGGAAAGAATTTCTTCCTAACATCTAATCTAAATCTCCCCTCTTCCAATTTAAAGCCGTTACCCCTTGTCCTGTCACTATACCCCCAAACAAAGAGTCCCTCCCCAGCTCTTCTGTAGCCCCCCTTCAGGTACTGGAAGGCTGCTCTAAGGTCTCCCCGGAGCCTTCTCTTCTCCAGGCTGAACAACCCCAGCTCTCTCAGCCTGTACTCACAGGAGAGGTGCTCCAGCCCCCTGAGCATCTTTGTGGCCCTCCGCTGGACCCATTCCAACAGGTCCACGTCCTTCCTGTGCTGAAGGCTCCAAAGCTGGATGCAGTAGTCCAGGTGGAGGTCTCATCAGAGCAGACTAGAGGGGTAGAATCACCTCCCATGACCTGCTGGCAACACTTCTCTTGATGCAGCCCAGGATGCAGTTGGCTTTCTGGGCTGTGAATGTGCACTGCTGGCTCATGTTGAGCTTGTCATTCACCAACACCCCCAAGTCCTTCTCCTCAGGGCTGCTCTCCAGCCATTCTCCGCCCAACCTGTATTTGTGCCTGGGATTGTCATGACCCAGGTGCAGGACCCTGCAACTTGCCTTGGTTGAACTTCATGAGGTTTGCACAGCCCACCTCTCAAGCCTGTCCAGGTCCCTCTGGGTGGCATCCCTTCCCTCCTCTGTGTTAACTGCACCACACAGCTTGGTGTCATCAGCAAACTTGCTGAGGATGCACTCAGTCCCACTGTCCATGTTGCTGACAAAGATGTTAAACAGCACTGGTCCCAGTACCGACCCCTGAAGAACGACATTCGTCATTGGTTTCCACTTGCACGTGATGATCTCCATCCATCTCCAGAGGCAGTTGCATAAGAAGACACCCTGAGTGCAGTTTCTGGGCTGGAGCTAATACACAGATGAGCGCTGGGATTACCCATATGGCTTCCAAGCAAACTTGTGCCAGTGTATATCCGACTGTAACATATTTCTGGTTGATATATGACCACAAGCACACAAGACCATACATAACCCTTACCTATAAAACATGAGAGCACCTGCTTGCAGTCTGGTCTTTTTCTGGATAGCGTTTGAAAAGGTGTTTCATGAGGGATCCAACACAATCTCTCTCTACTACATTCAAAGCACCACCACAGCTAGCAGCAACAGTCTATCCATACAGTGATGTTGCTGGAGAAGCTGGCAAACTACCTGCCGTTCTTTCTGCTGCGCTGCAATTCCCGCAATCCTGGCACTGATTTCCCAAAAGATTAATACGAAAACTTTTTCGCAACTTAATCAGAAAGGCAGGAAAACTCAGCAGCTTCAGAAAACCATAGAAGAAAAAAAAAACAACAAAAAAAGTCTGTGGCATCCATCATTTTGAAATCTGACAATTTCCACGGTACTCTATCAAGCCCCGACTACCGAGTCTCACAATGCCACTAATCATATTGACTAGGCTGGGGGTACAAGCAGCTCAGGTCTCAGCGCACTGCCTGATGCAGACTAATGGCAAAAGAACAGGGAACGTGCCTGCAAGAGATGCAGTTCACATCAAGCCTGAAAAAAAGGTCATACCACCCTATGTTAGAAACACAGTGGGAGCTTTATTTGCCACACGTTAGCAGGGAAGACTCCAAGCCCATTCTGCTTCATGCAAATGAGCGGTGACCCTGTGGGTTTTGGCAAATTGCCTCAGTTTGGGTAGTTTGGCACAAACACGTGAAGCAACAAACAGCAACAGCAGATGACTTTTTAATTACACAGAAGCCTAATGTTTTTAAATGCAACTCAGTGTCATCTCTGAGGAACAAGACTGCTGAACAGAAATTTCTTTACATTCCATTAAATAATGGCAACAAAATGACTGATTAATTATGAAAACTACCTCTTAAAAGCCTTGTGGGTGTAGCACAGAGATAGCTGGATGGTGACTAATTTTCCATATCATTCAATATCTGTAATTTGGATTTAAAATGAGATGAAAACAGAGATTGCCAGACTGTCTGTTCCTCCTTTATAAAGGAAGGAGAAGCTAAGTGAAACCTTACCCTAAAATCCATTATGCTCAAGCATTTTATTCTATGCCAGAGCCACTGTCACCAATATTCTTGCAGAAGATGTTTTGTTTCAAAACAGCCATTCAAGCCTAAGAAGCTAATGTTGTGATTCAACAAATCCACAGCTACTTTAAGAGACTGCTTGCCATTTATGTATTTCAAATGGAACAGCTTAATCAGATCTAACTGCAAAGTAATGACAGCAAAGCTGCACGCTCACAAGCGACAGCAGCAGCAAAACTTCACTATGTAGTTGCGGCAAATTACCTGGATGTTCTGTTCTAATATTTCCTAGGCCTCCTCCATCCCCTGCTGATCACCGGCCTCACTGAAGGCAGAAACAAAACTGCCAGTGATCTGCTTTAGGACAGTACTTCAGACCAAACTGGTTTTTATTCTGGCATCTTCAGAGGTTGCCATCATTACCAAAAGACAGACTTAAAAGAGAAAGAAGTCTGCATTGACGAGAAACACCAAGGAAACAGTATCCATGTACTTACTTAGCAACTGCATTTATATACAAATAAACACATACCCACTCTTTACACATTACCCACGCACCTGGCACATGGTTAATTCCACAGTCTATTACGATTGCACCAGGTTTGATCCATTCACCTTTTACCATTTCAGCTTTACCAGCTGCAACCACCAGGATATCAGCTTTACCAACCTACAAAAGGGGGAAAAAAAAAGCCAAATAAACAACTCTGTGTCACACCTGCAGCGGAAAAATGCAGAGCTGCATCAGCTTCAACTGCAGTGAAACTGTGTGCTCACCCATTGCCACGGGAGGGATGGAAGGGCATGGTCAGCAGTTAAAGGTAGTTTGCAGTTCCTTAGCTAGCACCAATTCCCGCAGCCAGAAATCACGGCCTGTTTTCACACCCCTATCCTGAACTGTTGCTAGTCAACACTTCACAACCTCCTTTGAACTCCTCCACGATTCCCAAGTGGATCACACAGACACCTTTTAGATAAAATTAAAGTCTTCTGCATATTCTTATCTTCCTCCCTTCAAAGATCCCTGCATATTCAGCTGCTCTTTTCAATGCTAGAAATATACCCAGCACTCATCGGATGGCAGCCAAGAACAACCCCTGCACAGAACTCTAAGCAGCACTTCACTTATGGCAGCACTGGTTTTTAAGTCCAGGACTGTATAACATGCAATTCCAGGGAAAGCCAATTGTGATTTAGCACTAATATTTATTCAGACAGTGCTCAGACAGTAAATTTGACAGGTCTGGTCACAAAGCTGGTACTAGAGATTCTGTCTGAAACACCTTGTCAGTTCGTGCACTGCTTCATTCATGTTTGGTTTGGAAGCTGCTATCCCTTGGAATTTTTTCTTTCAAACTTCAACGGAAATAAACTGTTTTTAAGATTTCATTAAGAATTAGCACTTCAATTGTTAATCAACCTAATGACTGTCTTATCGAGCAACTTAGCAGCATGAAGCATTGCAGTGTTTCTGATCTTCCTTGTGAGTTATATTCAAACACACCTACCCTCCTTTCAGCTTTAATACTTGCCTACAGAGCCTGGCAGTGTCGATTGCTCTACGAAATCCAAGTAGGTGGCAGCACGGCAACACACTATTTCTGTCACTCTCACTGCTAAAGAGGAAAACGGTACCAACTCCCAGTCACAGAAAATAGACTGGAAAAAAATAACCTGGAGAAAACATTTGGTCTAGCGTTTCCCGGCCATTAGCGCAAAAGACGCACTTGGCCTTTTTAGGAAAAAACAAAAGCATGTATGCTGTCTTGCAGGCCACCACTTGGAGATTAGGAAGGGATGATTAAGTTCTCACCACTTGGATAGAGAAAACAAAAACATTATTTTTATTGTTACAGTTGAAACCCTCTAATTAAGGGCAAAAAGTAATAAGGATCCTATTCCAGCAGAAGTATTTACACAACCATCCGATGAACAGGACTGGGAAACCATTTCTGATGAAAGACAATCCAGACCCAATGACTTAGAACAGCACTACACCGGGTGGCAACTTGCAGCTGGCAGCACTGGTTCCCAGCAGGTTAACTCCACCCTCACGCATCTCTCCTGTCCTTACCTCCTCAGCCAGCGTTGAGGTCTTTGAATGGCAAGTGGTTACGGTTGCGTGATTCCAGAGCAGCAGGTCATGCATGGGAGCACCAACGATCTTACTGCGACCAACCACGACAGCTCTTTTCCCCGCAACCTGGATGCCTGCACCACAGAGAGTTAGGAAAAGTAAAAACAGGTCACTATTTAACTGCAACAGTGTGTGTTCCAATGCAAACTAACTCAAACTGCTCGGGAGTCTTTTGGTCAGTTTACATCTGGCTCTGGTACTTCAGGATACTATTTTTCTTCTGGGTTGTGTGTGATAGGGAATTGGAGCTGAGAGGGAGGAAGGACCCCTTTAAAACTAGCTCTTTTCCCATCTGAAAAGGCAGAGATGAACTGTGGCACCTCAACAAAAGTTTCAACACGAAGCATAGCCTTGCAAGGTGCATAATTTCTCCACTTATTAAAGACTACTGCAGTCATGAATAATGGATGAAAACCTCCTTACCTGTCTGCCTGATAAGTTCCATGCATCCTTTTGGCGTACAAGGAATAAAGCAGTCTCCAAGGTCCCCTCTAGAGAGTTTCCCAGCATTGATGCTACTTAAGCTGTATTTTGACAGAATAAAGGCTAAGTAAGATTCCCAGCCTCATGATCAGCATTCAAAAGAAACAGAAAAAAAAAAGTTTCTTTCTGGAGTAGCTGTCACGCTCTCCAGGGGTGAAGTCAATTTACCCATCTACATCCTTCTCAGGTGCAACAGCATTGGTTATTTTTTCTGTATTGATGGGTTTATCAGAGTCAAGTGGCAGCTGCACTATGAAGCCATGAACAGCAGGGTCTCCATTCAGAGAGGCAATGCACTTGAGGACCTGCAAGAAGTAAAGACCAAAAATCTAATGGCTGACGAACCGAAATATGACTGACACAAAGGAAAAAGCACAATCCTGTCTGGATTAACAGACACACAATATATGTTTAGTTTTTCCACTTAAGAATGTGACTCAAATTTTTATTTTTAGAAAAATACCTGTTAAAGTCTCTAGATTTTAAATTGTAGTGTTCTAGTTTTCTTTTTAAAAAAAAAATCTCAGCAGGCTCCAGTTCTTTTTTCATGATCTAATATCTTATGGGCAAGCAGACTTTTTTTATAAAATATGAGGGCCAATATAAGTTCATCCCTTAAGCTCAAACCCCGAATTATATATTTTTTCCACTACTAGCTGTATTACTTACGTCAGCTTCTGTTGCTGTGTTTGGCAGTTTTATGTGATTGGCACTGATCCCAATCTGCAAATGAGAATACCAACAAAATTATCTGATTTCTGAATTGACATCAGAGATTGATCCAGCTATTCTCTCAGTCCAGCCCAGCCATAGCTACACCCTGTCACATTTTCCAGCTCTATCTCCCGTTCTTGTGATTTGGAAATACCACCAGTGACAGAGAAGAAGAAAGATTAGTGCTCTGCCTACTTATATTGGTCCATACTTCAACCGCCCTATTCAGTTTTTGCACGTGAACATCATCATCTTGGCTTGACAGCATACTGCCTTGAAATGCCAGCAGAGAAGATGCCAGCTATCACCTAGGGAAACAGGGACTCATCTACGTTCCCAGCGCCGCCGTAGCATGTAGCGTACCACTCGGTGACAGATGCAAGGCAACTGCAGGTACAAGACATTCAGCGAAGATAAGTGGATGGTCACAGGTCAGGAAGGAGAGAGCAGGAGCACTTCAGGCACATGTTATCTAGGAGACCATCACACAAAAAGCGGCACAAACCTCTGCTGTTACCAGGGTACTCCACTTGGTTACACACCTGTAATAGCTCCTTTTAACAAGGAATCCAGGCCAACATTGGTTTCTTCAATAGGGGCAAAGCTTTGACAAACTATTTGATTTGCATCCGTTTTTTTCATATTCAGATTTGACCTACTGTAGGAGGGTAAAAAGAAATATTAAGAGTTTGGGCATTACCTCAGCAGCAGCCTTCAGCTTCATGTTAATGTAGAGGTTCGAATCATCCCGATTTCCAACCTAAGGATGAAAAGACAGTTGAGTCACACTAAAAAAGAGAGACCCAGTCAGAGCCTAAAATGGGCTTAACCCTTGGCTTCCTTTGAGCTACACTGAGGAGACAGAGGTATTCTTGAATAACTGTAAAACATCCTGCTAGAGGCTATAAGTAGCTGGAGGTACCAGGGAAGTGTTCTTTCAAGTGCTAAAGACAAGTTGTCTGATCTCCTGCACGAATGCTATTTACACCTGTTGAAAAACCTTAGAAACACAGTGCTCTCCAAAGGAAAAAATACCGCCTGCCATCTCATCTGAGAAAGTTAAATCTCTGGCTAATTAACATGATCAGCATGTGCTGATAACATCCAATTATCTGATTAAGGCTTTCAGAAAAGCTGGGCCTCTTTGACAACCAGGAATCTTAATTTTGTGCACATACAGGTGCCTTGATGGAGAGATTTCTTCCACTGCTGATTTTTACCTCGAGAATTTTCCTGCCAAAACCAAACCAACAAAACAAGAACCAATTGATGCACAAAGAGCAGCACGTGGAACAAATGCCTGTAAGTTTTTGGCAGTATTGGGTGATTACAGTACAACAGCATTTCAGAAGACTGTTTGAAACATCCAATATGTTTTGTTAAAGGTAATACTCTGTGTAACCATAAGAAAATGAGGGTCAAATAAGGAAAAGCTGATAAGAAAATTCTTGCCATTCCTTGGTACTTGGTAGCTATCATTGGTTCTCCCACAGATTACAAGCTGCAGGGGTGCCTACATCTCCTGATCAGCCAGCATATGCTGGTTCCCCTTCCCTAGACTCTGATAAAGGGTCTGTCTCCCATTTAAAGACTGCTGGGTTTATGAAAAGCTATGCTTCATACAGGGCAGAAAAGAAGGAAGAGAGCAGACACCAGGAGATGTCTGCGAACAGACTGCATATATTGTGCAAAAGCAAACATTCCTGACTATAGGCACACAAAAAAATAATTAACTGATTTGTTCTTTGAGCTCAGAGAACACTAGATGCCTCTTAAGAAAAGAGCACATATCATGTGGGGTGCTACATACCAGAAACAGTTCATTGTCCTGACTTAATTGAAAAATACACAGCTAAGAACATCAGTATTAGGAGATGAACTCCAAGCCCAGACTGTCTGATAGCCTACAAAAGTGTCATGAAGCCAAAGAGCAAACAGGTTGTAAAGGACTCTTGAGATAACCCAGAATTGAAGAGAACACAGGCTAAACAAGAAAAAAAAAATCCAGTAACATTACAAGACATCAATTCTTGAAGACAGTTTATAAGGTCAGCAGTTCAGCAACTTCTATCAAAGCATCACTCACTAATTTTTAAATAAAATTTCCTTTCTTCTAAGGAGAAGACACCTGAGCCCAAAATACTGAATAAGGACAGAAACCACTTCTCTAAGCAGCCATTTACAGTCCACCAGTCCTCTGCGGCCACACAGTTCCTTCCTGTTACATGACACTTGCTGCTGCTAGTCACCTTCTGATCTAAGCACAAAGATTTTCCATATGTTATAGCTGCAAGTTAAAAAAAAAAAAAAAATCACCTTAATTCTGCCAAACACAGCCCAAACTTCTAAACTGTAACACTTACAATTCAGACAGACATCACATTCAGTAATGGCATTTTGTCCCACCCCCTGCACTCAAAGTCTTCTTGTCCAAAGGTGGGTTTGGTTGTTTGTTTTTTTTTTTTTTCTCCCTCTGTTCCCTCCTTCTCTCTCCACATTCTGACATAAAAGCAGACCAAATTCCTTAAACACCCCATTTCAAAGATTTCTGGTACAAACATATCTCTGAAAGGTGACAGGCTTTGGGGCTCACAGAAATATATAAACTTGGGATAGAGTCTACAAGCACTGTTTCCTCTTACTAGGCAAGAAGCCTACTTTCACCATTTCACAAACATATCGCTCAGAGGACTGCAAAGGTCTGTTGAAAAAAGAAAAACAACAAAAAACAAAACAACAAAAAAGCCCAAACAAAAACACCCCACCCACCCACAATGTTTCTGGGCCCCAATACTTGGAGAAAAGATATCACAGAACTGTGTTACCATCCCACAGAGAATTGTGCTCTTCTGTTCCTTATAAAACGTTATCATTGCAAGGCAGCTTTGATGGATCTCATCAGCTGTGTGCTTACCATTGCAAAGCAATACAGATTTTCTGTAGTTGTCATTAAAGAAAACAATACCTGCAAAATTGCCAGTCCTGGTCTGAAGCCTGGAAATTTCTCTTTCATCTCAACAACTTGCTGCTTTAGTCTGTCTCTCACTTGTCTGAAGAGGGAAAGAAAACCAACAAGGTAGAAGTTAATCATGGGCCTGAATTCTCATACATACGTGATAAGTGAGGAGTTGAAAAGATGACAGATGGGCAGACTGGCAAACATATACTTATGCCTTGAGTTCACAAGTCCCAGCAATCTCCAAATAAGATTAATGTCCATAAGTCACTAAGACACTTTGAAAGTTTCAAACTTATTTAATTTCGTAAGCATTCTTATTTTTTTAAAGTCCATATTGTACTTCTTCCCCCTCCTCTTCATGGTCTCATAGGATACAAGATTAAAAAAAAAAGGTACAAAATTTGTCATGGGAATTCTTGGGATTTCAAATGAGAGGATTCACCAATTAATCAATCTAGTGAGATGTCAACTCATACCCAGTTTACAATACAATGTTTTAGAGATAACGGGTACCCATCACTGATAAATTAGCTGCAGACAGCTCAAAAGCCACTGTCACCACCCTCACCAGCCTCGCACTCCTCTCTAATTTCTAACCACTGTTTGGCCCCATGTGCCTGATCCTTCACCAGGGAAGGTGGTGGGGAAAAGGCCACGGTGCCAGGTCCAATGTGCTCTTTCAAATTCCAAAGCCTGGGTGCAGAGCCAGCACAGCTGCTCCATCTCCTCACGGAAGGCAGTCAGGATTCAGTGAGAACTAACCCGTCGTACCCGTCTGACAGGCTCAAGGCGCTGTGGCCCTTCACTGCAAACGTAGAAGACACTCAAGAGAGGCAAAAGCCAGGTAAGCAAACCTCACAGGACACTAGAAGCCTGCAAGGTCTGTCCTCCTCCACGTGATCTCCAGCCCACGTCCCACTCACTATTCTCAAAGATGAGAAGGTGCTACCATCGCACTTAGCAAATCTACCCTGCTCCAGACACCCTACTGTTTAAAACACAGATGGTCTTCTTGTGCTCATTTACCCTCACTATTCCAAGTGGTCTGTGACCTCCCAAGTGGAACCAGACTTCCCAGACTGGAGGGGGTGCTGTTGGTGCCAGTTCATTAAAAAAAGTGAACAGCAAGGGTACGGGGACAGAGTAAGTAGCTGATGCCAGCTGAGAGGCTGCGATTCATGCCATATCAGGAAACTCCAGGATGACAGATAGCCAGGGAAGCCAACTCTACCCTATGAGAGGTACCCTATGGAACTATGAGCTCCAAATCAGAAGTGCCAGAGGGAAGAAGAAAGGGAAATGGGAGCAACACATGGCTCTGCTGCAACCCAGCAGCACTGATTCCAGGAGACAGTTGCAGCTGGCCCAGCCAGAAGCAGCCCTGAGGCTATCCTCAGTCCCATCGTGGGGGAAATCACAGTGTCCTGCGATGTCCCAAAACATGCACCTCCCCTGCTGCCTCCCGAATCACTCCATCAGAGCTCCGCTGCACCTGAGCAGGGAGGTCACAGTATTTATAGGTGTTTGTGTCTGGCCACGCTGTTCAAAGTCTCTTAAGCTTTGGTAAAAGTGGTTGTTTTCAATCTTAGTTAAGAAATAGCAGTTCACAGGTTTCCTTTAACTAGCACCTCTATAAAAGACTTGACACTAAGACTGGCTGATGAGTTTGGAAAACAGTGTCAGAGCAAGCCTCGTCCTGGGAATTCTTCATGCTGGAGTGACAAAAGCTCATCTTCTGGGTAGCAAAATCACCAGCTGTGAGCCCCTAGAGAAGGCACCAAAGCTACAGCTGCAGGCACAACAGGGCCTGAGCTCACAAGCTGCCCATAACAACAGTGCAGGGATCTCAAGGAACATCAGAAACCCTCTGCACGTGCTGTGGACCAGCTCTGCCAGGGAGCTAGTTCTGGAAACAGCCTCCGGTGTTCCAGTAAGGAAGGCACAGCACTGGTTTGTGGCCTGCAAACAAAAAGAAATGCAAACAAACATGAAACTTATCATAATTTATGACCCAATAAAGCCCTCATAAGGGACAGTCAAGTAGAAAAGGTCTCATGTCTGGGTTTTACTTTTAATCCACTCTTCTCAATGGAGGAGAAACGAGCCCACCCAAGGGTCTAGTTTTCATCTGTGAGGCAGGGCTGCGGCACGCTTTCACCTCCAGCAGCCATGACTGTTCACATATTATATTGCTGTCATTTTCTGGAATTAGGCATTAGCTCACTTCCCCTTCAGCTACAGAAGAAAGCTAACACGCACACGAAGCGGTGCTGCCAGCGCTGCTTTGCCTCAGGAGCCTTGAATCAAGAAATCACTTGTCAGAGAGCCACCTAGTGTTTAAGTACCACTGATCTCTAGTTAGCACAAAAGCCACAGCTGCAAAGGTTTGAGAGAAAGTTAAGAAAAAAACCCCAACAAAATCCAAACAAACAAAAAGAAAATCCTTGGTTTAAGGCTGCAGATTTACAAACACATTACAAAATAATCTTTGCAAGCGAGCAGCTACTTAGCGATACAGTTCGCAAAATTCTGTCGACTTCAGGTCTCCTCAAAGATAGAAGTTCATATTGATAAAAGAACAACATTTTTACTAGCTGTATGAAAATGCTTTTAAATCTTCAAACATAAATTTGCAGTTGTACGTGGCTGTGTCTCCAAAAGCCTTCCCTCCGAAGCTAAGACCCCTCCTGTGCCCACACGCTCTTCCACAAACAAACTCACACGGCAAACAAGGGTCCAGGGTCCACACAGGTCAAGGACAGCACATGGCTCTAAGCATACAGTGCAAAAGGCAGGTCCAAACATTAAAGGACTTGCTAGTTTTTCAATCTCTAGGCTGCAACAGTGACCTGAATTTAAATTCATGAAGTGAATTTCCCAGAACGGCAAAGGACAAACCACGTTCCTCCAGCTCTACTGTAAATGGAGAGAGAAGCACAGCTCCCATGTCCGTGCTTCCTCACGCACACACCTACCCCTTTGGGATTAAGTACACACAACGGCTCGGGTGGCAAGCACACACATCACCACACTGAAGATGACACTAGGCTGTGTTTCTGTGCCTTCCATGAGCCACAGCGTCCAGAGTCTATGTGAATACTGCCAAACGTACAACCTGGCAGGGACCTCCTCAGAGACAGTCATACTCTATAAGAGAAGAGGGTTTACTTACTGCCTGGACCACAGATTCCTCAAAGGTTTCAGAAACATGCATCAGAAATGCTCTTGAAATGGCCACATAAGGCTGAGGGTCCTCTGCAGGTCCTGCACCAGCTTGGTCAGAGCTGTTGTCCCTACAACCATTCCTCCTTACAGCCTGCAGCTCCCTTTCTTTTGCCCCCATGACAAACAAACAACTGCATTGTGGACAGACAAGCTTCCCCTTCTCACCACCACCTTGGCACCGTGTCCTCTCTAGCAGGACAACTGCATTACCTTCAAATACCGTGAAGCAGCTACAGGCAAGCACACCACAAAACATCCTACTGGTACCCCAAAGAAGAGACAGAGAGGAGTCTCCCCTAGGGAGAGTCACAGTCTCAGCAGCACTGGGATGGGAAATGCCTTGGGAAAGTCTATCTGAACACCGCTGGTGATTCAGTAGATGGCTCTGCTTGAGGGAAGACATCATTTATACAACAAAGCTGGAAGTAATTCACAAGTCTTCTTCCTGCCTTCTTGCCTCATGCTCCTGCATGATCCTGGCACACTGTCATCATCTCCTAGGAAAACTGCCTGTTATTTTCTACCACTTCCACACTCCCAAGGCTTTTATCCATTCTTTTGCTTGTGTCAGCTCAAATACTTGCATGAGCACTCTTCAGGCCAGATAATTTATCATGTCCAGAACATTAATCCAAGGAGGGCCACAAAACAGCTGAGCTGAAGAAGCAATTACCTATAGGGGATGGGATAGGCAGCATTTAAGGAACCTCTCAAATATGGCCGGCTGCCAACAGAACAACCAAGTTTAAGATTCACATAAAGCTGAGATTTTAAAACATACACAGAACAGTTTGCCCCAAACGTGAGTTATGATACCATGAACTGTCACGACCAGCTTCCCATGCTGGAACATCAATCATACCAATCATTTGTGCACCCCAAAACAGATATCACATACAACACCCAACTATCAAGCGATCTAATCAGAGGACAATGTAAGAGAAACAGGAAAGGACTCAATCCACATTTGTGGGGCTGCAAGCACAACAGACAATACTCTAGGCCCTATCTACAATGGTCTATCTACACAAACAGCAATATCAAATTTTCTTCTTTCCCCAAAGGGGACACAGCAGTCATAGAATCATCTAGGTTGGAAGGGACCCTTTAAGATGGTCAAGTCCAACCACTGACCTGACAAAACCACCTCTAAACCATGTCCCTAAGCACTATGTCTACCTGGCTCTTGAATACCTTCAGGGATGGTGATTCAACCACTTCCCTGCACAGCCCATTTCAGTGCTTGATAACCCTTTTGGTGAAGAAATTTTTCCTAATATCCAATCTAAACCTCCCCTAGTGCAACTTGAGGTTGTTTCCTCTTGTCCTATCACTTGTTACTTGGGAGAAGGGACCAACCGATCCCCACTCTCCACACCCTCCTTTCAGGGAGTTGTAGAGAGTGGTAAGCTCTCCCCTCAGCCTCCTTTTCTCCAGACCAAACAAGCCCACTTCCCTCAGCCTCTCCTCATAAGACTTGTTCTCCAGACCCCTCAACCAGCTTCACTGCCCTTCTCTGGACACCTTCCAGCACCTCAACATCTTTCTTGTAGTGAGGGGTCCAAAGCTGGACAAAACTGGACCAGTGCCGAGTACAGGGGACAATCACTGCCCTACTCCTGCTGGCCACACTGCTCCTGACGCAGGCCAGGATGCTATTGGCCTTCTTGGCCACCTGCACACACTGCTGGCTCATATATAGCTGGCTGTCAACCAACATCTCTAGGTCCTTTTCTGTGAGGCAGCTTTCCAGCTACCCTTTCCCAAGCTAGTCCTATACATATTCATTCTTTTAGGACTCCTTCTTTCCATGTAACCTGGTGCTGATGTGCACCGAAGACAGCCCTGGAGCCGTGTTGTCCACAAGACAGTGTTTTCTCCTAGCTTGCAATCTCTTTGGAGCAGGGTCCCATTTTTAAATTCCATGTCTGTACAGCATCTAATACAAGGGTTTCTTGCTCATATTTGGGGAGACTTGGTGGCACTGAGCAGTACCAGACCACACAGTTGACTTAGCACATCTGCAGTGTGTTACCCTTCAGTGCATGCCTGAAACATTCTGGGTAGGATCTCATAAATGAGATCTCACAGATAGGGGATTTTTTTTTTTCCGTTCAGGCTAGATTTAGCTGGAGTTTCAATAGGGATTCCAAAAAACTTTTGAGGCCTAGTCTGAAAAGGCTGAAGAATCATCTTTACTGCAATTGTTACCTCAAGTTTAGCCCAATCATCGCTATACCCAGTACTTTAATGGTAGTTTACACTCAAAGCACTAACTGCCCCATCCCGAGGGACTGTGAGGGGTGCTGAGTCCTCCCTGCCATCACAACTCATCAGCCACTCATCCCCACCAGGATGCTCCATTCCTGGTGCTATCAACCAATTCAAGCCAAGGTAGGTGTTTCCAAGTCTGGTCTACTTCAGGTGGTAACAAAGGAACACACTGCTCACTGCAGCAGACATAAGCTGTAAAGAAGAGCTGCTACAATATTTTGCTTTGAGTATCTCTTTCAGATACAGGAACAGAGTATTTTCATTGTAAGTGAATAATAGTAATAAAAAAAAAAAAAGGTTGAGAATACTGTGTTTTGATCCTCTCCAACCCTCTGTATTCTTCATACTTAAAGCACTGCTTCTCTGCCTCTTAATAGGTATTTATTTACTGTGCTGCTACACAATAACTCACCTTTTGCAGCTCATTTTCCAATGAGGCAAATTTAACTTGCAGCAAAATCCAAGGTTGAATTATTAAAGGGCCACTCAGAGAAGCAAAGCCACTCAGAGATAACTAGCCAGTTCAGATTGTTGCGTAACTGATCCAATATTCAATACCTTCCACAGACTGTCCCAGTGTAAGAGTTTGTTTCTACTGAAAGAAGCAGCCCATAGTGAGAGAGGCATTAACTTAAACACCATAATTCCACACACACAATGATTTCTGCCACCCTATATGTTCTCCTTCCCACGCACAATATAACCACATTCACTATCCTCACAGATAACATTCAAAGCCACTGAAAATGTCTGTTTTTCTTTGTACCTCTTCTGAGCCTTCTAAGACTTTCTAGGTGTGAACTAACTTTATCTCCTCCTCAAGTTTTCCTTTATATATAGAGACAAGGAATTTCTCTCTCACACAAAGCACTTTTTCTCTTCACATGTTTCACAAAAATAAGAATGTCACTATCTACCCGATTTCTGTTCAAATAACTGACATGACTCTGAAATAGGGGTTTTTTTTCTTCACCTCCCTTTGCAGAAGGGATGCTTGGTGATAGGAGAGGAAAGTTGACAATACTTAGGAGTTCTGATTTAAAACACACACAGAAACCCAGCTGGAACACTATTTGATTGATTCACCTCATTTGTTAATATTTGACTGAATTACAAACAAACACTTTTCCTGATTAAAGGACAAAGTAACAAGAAACGCCCCTTAAAAGACAGTATCTGAAAAGACTTTGCAGTTGACGTGAAGTCCAAAACACTCCCTTTCTAAAACAGACAATTTGGTTGAAAATTCCTAGAAAAAAAACCCCACATGCCTATCGCTTCTGCTGCTGCTGCCAGACTCTTGGTCTGGGGGTGGTCTCTGGAAAAGGAGAATTTCCTCACAGCTCCTTCAAGTACCACACAAGGAAAAATCACAACTACATAAGGCCCATTCCTATACAGCACGAGATGTTTTTACTACACTGGACACAAATATAGCAGAAACAAAGGAACTGAATGAGTATAGCTGTACAGCAGCAGTTGTTTTTCCTTTTTGTGCTGTCTTCAGGTCAAAATTTGATGCCTTTGGGAGACAGCTTCAGCCAAACACCTCGGAGCTGTGCTGGAAACTAAGCAATCCTTTCTCCTGCATGTGTCTATTCAAAGCTTATGTCTCTTCCTGGGTATTTGCACAACATAAAAGATCCTCATCTCTGAAAACAACTGCTACTATAATACAGAAAACAAGCAGAAAAAAAAAAATTCACCACTATATCTATAAATTTAAAGAAAGTAACTTATACAACATGCACTGCAAAGGAAATGAGAACTTTTAAGGTGGATGCTTGGAATACCTCCAAAACACACTCATTGTACTCAAGCTATCATCTTCTCAGATTTCTAGTCACTCCAAAATTGCAATAAGGTGTAGCTTGAAAGGACTTGCTACACTGCAGGAGCAGTTTCTATGCCAAAAAAAAGGAAACCTGCAATAGGCAGGTGACCAAGTTCCACCAGTACCACACACAGGCATTGCGGAGCCTGCTGATTTAAAGACTGCCAAAAGCATAAGGTCTGAGAAAGCACACAAGACTGAGAAACTGCAATACCCACTGGTACTGGCCTAAAATCGCCAGGTAATAAACACGCAAGCAGTCTTTCATCATGGATATTCAGATTCAAGACACTTCAGGCCTATTTTTCAGAAATGCTCCTTGGCCAGTTAGATGTAGATGCGTTGAACACAGCAATACTTAAGACTGGGATCTAACAACTTTTCAGAGACCACTTTAGACCATTTCAAATTTACATTTTCCATCCAAATTCCCTGCTTATAGGCAGGAGGTACCAAACAAACCTACCTAACCAAACCCTGTTTGCACAGAATATAATGGAAGCATTACCCTTTGCTAAACACTCTACTTTTCTCAGGTTAGGGAAATTTAGTTAGCTATCTTACTGGACGTGTGTGTGTGTAGTGGCAGCGGGAAAAATAAG